>JAOEHY010016644.1:0-30388 GCA_025447955.1 Psilopsiagon aurifrons | reverse complement strand
GGGCAGGATCACCTCCCTCGACCTGCTGGTCACGCTCCTTTTGATGCAGCCCAAGATACGGTTGGCTTTCTGGGCTGTGAGCGCACAATGCAGCGCCTCATGTTCACTTTCTCATTGACCAACACCCCCAAGTCCTTCTCTGCAGGGCTGTGGTTTGGGCATCTCATGTTTTCAGTTGTGATTTCTCAAAAATTGGATGAGTACCAACCAGCAAATAACGACAACAAGGTCCCACCCTACCACAGAACCACACTGCAGCTTTGGGACTGGGTTTGATGGGATTCTGCCAACAGATCTGAGCTGACTTTTGCTCATTGTGAGACCTGGTTGTTGGGGCTCATTTCCTGTCTTTTCCCCTTTCTTGTTTTCTTTTTGTGGTGTAACACAGCATTGTGAGCTAAGCATTAGAAATGGGTTAGGACTTTACTGAACCATGGGTGATGTTTTAAAGGCATTTTTAGAACATCTTCTTGTATCGCTCCCTCAAAAAATATAGAGACCCAAGTAAAATGTAGGTAAAGTTCAGGTGATGAAGGTTATATAGATTTTAGTCTAACAAGTCATTGTGGGTAATACCTTATACCAACATGTACTTTCTGCATTTGGACACATGTGTACAGGTGAAAGGGCTGTTTTCATAGCTGGAAAGGGAAAATATGAAACTTCCCCCTGCTCTCTGAATATAGAAAAAAATCCAGTGAGAAGCACTCAGAGATTTCTTTTGCACATTGACGAGGGGTCTTTTAACCTACAGTCCAGAGAAGCTCAAACTGCCTTCTGCAAGAGTCATCTCTAGTCCCTGCCAAGAGTCCTCTCTAGTCCCTACCAAGAGTCCTCTCTAGTCCCTACCAAGAGTCCTCACTAGTCCCTAGAGCAAATGACAAATGATTCCTGTATTAGGTTTTAGGACTCAGCAGGACTCTGCAATCCAGGCTGCAAAATGAGCAGGTTTAAAATGTGTTGTCTCCACCTGTTTGCCTCCTTGGATCAATGAGTTAATGGGTCAGAGGCCTTTTTCTTGCTACACTTGGGGTTTGAAATACAACGTTTTTCTTAGTCACAGCTGAGATTTTCAGCTGATCTGCATTGCTTCAAGCTGAGGTTTTAAGAAGTAAGGCAAATCTCTTGGGAGCTTGGCCAAATGGAAATTCAGGATTGGTCAAATGGAATTCAAAGTGGAAATTCAAAGTGGAAACTGAGGGTACATCACAACCTTCTCCAGGCACTGCCATGGTGCTTAGCTCTTCTTTTTGGACAAGGTTGGTTGTGGTCGAGCATCATTGGCATGAGCACCCGTGCTGCCTGCACTGCCTGCACACCAGCTGGGGCTTGCTGGGGTGGATGAGGAGCAGCACTACAGGCAGGGAACACCGGCTGCATGGTGCAGCAGCCCAGCCTGGGGTCTTGCCATGCCCTGTGGGTCTGGCCACCCCAAGGGAGCTGGAGTCACAACTTTAGAGTGGCTGCTGGCATCACCTGAGCACCCAGCTTGCACTTCAGTGCCCTGTAACTCTAGGGTCCCTGCAGGAGCTGCTGCAGGTGCCATGAAGGTGAATGGGCCAGCTCATCTCGTAATGCTGTCATCGCAGTGTGGTGTTGGGAAGAGGAGAGCCACAGCGATAGCGATCAGAGGTGCTCGTGCTCCAGGCACGCACCACCAGCGGTGGGTGAGGAGCTGTTCCTCTGCTCTGCAGTGCTGGTTGTGGGCACGACCACGTTCCCACTATGGGCTGCGGTGGAAACGCGGCTTCGTGACATTTCTCCTGAGAAGTGAGACTTGTCCCTTTCAGTGCTGAGCATGGCCGGTAGCTGCGCTGCGTTCTGCCTCCTTCCAGACACACCTATGGTCCTTCCCCACATCCCTGGGTGACTCACTCCCATCCATCTCACACGGTGGTGAGGGTCTCCCTGTCTGTCACTGCTCTCTATTTGAGTGATTAGACAGAGTAAATGCTCATTTGCTGGAGCAGCCAACTCAAGCTTGGTCATCATAGAATTATAGACTGGTTTGGGTTGGAAAGGACCTTACCATCATCCAGTTCCAGCACCCCTGCCATGAGCAGGGATGCCTCACACTAGACCATGGCACCCAAGTCTCTGTCCAACCCGGCCTTGAACACTGCCAGGGATGGGGCAGCCACAGCTTCTCTGGGCACCCTGTGCCAGCGCCTCAGCACCTTCACAGCAAAGAACTTCTTCCTTATATCTAACCTGAGCTTCCCCTGTTTCAGATTGAACCCATCACCCCTTCTCCTATCGCTGCAGTCCCTGATGAGTCCTTCTCCTTCATCCTTGTAGGCCCCCTTCAGCCTCCTTACTTGGAGTCCCTGAGCACTGGTGGTTTTGTTTCCCCTCGGATTTTAACCAGCTATTTTTCCCAGACCAGATAAACCTTTTTCAACCCAAATTTCAGAAAACCTAGCACATTGCAGGGAAAAATTCCAGTTTTGACAAATCTGCACTTTCTAAAGTACAGGAAAGTTGCCAAGTTTGACATGTTGGTGCCAAACCAGAGCAATTAGGACTTTTTATTTGGCTCCACCTGGCCTAATCTGACTAAAATAGAAAGCCCTGATTCTGCATGTTTCCCTCATCAAAACCATGGCTGCTGCCAGGCTCCTCCAACCTCAGCTTGCTGCTGTGCCACCAACTGTCTCTGGATGATGGTGTTTGCAAGGGCTGATGCCATGACCCACTGCTGAGCTGAGCTCCATTTTTAACTGTATAATCAACCACTCTTGTTTTCCTGCCTCAATATGACATATGATCAGGCCCTGTGGGTCTTGCTGCGTGTACCAAGCTACATATATGTAATCGATGTTGCTGATTGTCATCAAAAGAGGAGAGAAGAGGTTAGGGAAGAAGAAAAGGATATCTTGTCTGCAGTTGTGGAGGAATGGTTAACCGGTAAAGGGTATATCGACATAATGTTGCTGGCTGAGCAGGAGTTAGGCAGGCACTGGACACAGATATGTTGGAACGGCTGACTTAGCAAGGACACTGTGCTGCGCATTCTGTCCAGTATGTAGCAGGAACGATATAGTTAATTGTAAGTTGTGAAGGGACGCGTACGTGCAGAAGGTCTGGGTAAGTTGATGCAGAAAGTTGCTGAGGAAGATGTATAGGAAGGAACCGATAACTGTAACCTCGAAATGCAGCTGCGATTTAGCAAGCAAGAAGGGTAATACAAGTGTAGTCTCTGTCCTAGTATAAGTATGGTCTTTGTATTGTAATCAATGATGTATCAATTAATAGCAGAGCTAGCCAATTAGGTACTGCTTAGTATGATACAGTTGCAAGATCTAACAAGTAAAGGGGGATAACATAAGCATAGTCTTTGTTTTAACACAAGCATAGTGTATCCACCAATAGTTGCTTAATGTATCAATTAGTAGTCGCTTAATGTATCAACCAACAAATATAGCCAGCCAATCATGTATTAGTTAGCATAACCTAAGAAGAAACAAAGTAATCATAGTCTGGGGAAGTTAAGGCAGGACTGACCTTTATAAACATAACCAATAATGAGCTTAGGTTTTGCAATATGTATTAGCTAATTAGCAATCCTATAAATTGTAAGATGATGCCTAATAAAGTTGAAGCTTGCTGATCACTCATATTGAGCGTGTCCAAGTTTCCCTCACTGCGACATGCAGTGAAGCACCTCTTCATTCACATGATGCATCTATAAGCTCTTCATGGCTGCAGAAACCTGCCCTTAGGGCTCATTTGAAGCTGTGGCTGCCCCATCCCTGCAGTGTCCAAGGCCAGGTTGGACACAGGGGCTTGGAGCAACTGCTCTATGGAAGGTGTCCCTGCCCGTGGTAGGGGGTGGAGCTGGGTGATGGATTTCTCTGGGATTCTGTGATTTCCAGACTTTGCTATGGTCTGTGAGAGCTCTGCTCCTCTGAGATCAGGGGTGTTTTGGGACATGGGACAGAGTGCAGGACAGAGGTCCCCTTGGCCACAGACACTGCCAGCCCATGAACAAGCCATATGCTTGTACCCTCAGCAGACCCAGGGTGTGACAGGATGGCAGAGATGTTCATTCTGCCACGCTGGTACCAGAGGGTGGTATTTCTCATGGATTTCTATGGGTTTTCACTGGAAATGACAACCAATTACTCTGCTGTCCTTGAGAGAGGCGTGGGATTTGTAGAAGAAAGGTTTCGGAGCACTTTCCACAGCTCCCTGGCTCCTACATATGCTTTTTAGCAGCCTCCCCTTCCCCACCTCAGGAGCAGAGGGAGATGTGCAGCCAGTGTAGGACACGGGGACACTGCACCTGCATGTGTCTTGTGAAGGCTGGCTGGACACTGGTGCAGGCTGTCTGAAAGGGCCTCTCTCCATAGTCCATAGTCTCCTAAGGACTACGCAGACCTCTGCCTGAGTGATTTGGGGACTGATGACCAACCAAGCCAGTGTCAGATGGGAAACCTCCACTGCTCCCTAAGGACAAGTAGCAGAGGGAGACTTTGTCTCAAAAACCCCATGAAGACTTTTTCCTTTTCAGTCTTTGTCTTGAGTCTTGCTGGCCATGAGTCCAGCATCCAGCACAGCAAGAGCTTTTACTGCCCTGCCACTGCCTGACACTGGGGAATGCAGTCATGCATCAAAGCAGGCAAATCTGACATGAAAAATGGGGTTTAAAAAAGCCTGCTGAGGAAACAAAGCTTCCAGGTCTGGTATAACCCCTCTGGTCCGGGCTGGCAGCAGCATGAGAGCTTTGAATCCTGTGACTGCTATTTTTAAGGCATGGGGGAGAGAGAGATACATTACAAAATCATAATGAACTGGTGCCCCTTTTTTGGGAGGCTTTGGAGCCTGGGAAGGGATGGCCATTTTGCCATGAGGATGCTTTTTTGTCCCAGTTTAACTGTATCACAGCCAGTGGAGAAATCTCAGTTAATGTACACTCAGTAATAGCTTTGCACCTCCCACCCACACTGGCCAAGGCCAGGAGGTGGATTCCTCTATGTGCTTCATGGCCTTTTCCCAAGTGCTGAGGAGGACCAGCAAGGAAGAGGCATAGGAAAGGGTCTAAGACAAAGATCCCAAAGCTTGTGAGGAGCTTAATCAAGGGTGTGATTGTAATGACAAAGGAAATAACCACTTCATGGCATTTTCTTCCTAAGAAATTCATTGCACCCCAGTGCCTGTGGGCAGAGCAGTGAGGAGTCTGCAAGGCCAGAACATGGGAGTGAATTCCAACTTGCTGCTTGGGAGTACAAAGGAGCAGGAGAGCTACAGTAGCCAGGTCTTGAGTCCTTCAGGTTGAACATGGTCATTTGAAAGTCACTGTAGGCAAAACCCTGTGAGCCAAATTCCGCCTGGTGCTAAAGCAGCTCTTTGTTATGTGGTTAATCCCAAATCACTGTCAAGCCAATTTGCCTATGAAGACCTGCTCAGCACCCAAAGTCAGCAGGTTTTGGCCATGAGCACCATTACTAAGCCTTTAGTGGGACAGAGAGCTGATGGAAGCCTGGCCACTGGATCAGCAATGTCTATCTCAGCCTGCCATTAAAGATAAAATCATTCCTTACTGCTGGGGAAAAAACACCGCTTTGAAAAATCTATATCCTGCTGATGGGCTTTGTTTTGCATTTCTTTGTGACAAAAGTGATTAAACTGCTAATTCATAACTGCTTTTCTCATAAAAAGACAAAGCAGCTTTAGATCCTTACATCATTTCAAGAGTTGCAGAAAGCTCTAGGTAAATGGGAGTGATTTGATCTATCTTGGTTTTATCACTGTATCTCCTACTCCCACAGGCTCCTGAGCAGGGTGTATTTGCTGTCTCATGGCCTAATAGCTTCCTGTGTTACTCATAACTTATACTGAGAGAGAGATAAGGGATTGGGTTTGGTTTGTTTCCTTTAAGGAGAAACGAACCTTAATAAATAGCTCATTGCCAGAAGGTGTCATAGTGAAAGTACAGAGGTTTCTCCTGTTCCACACTTGGCCCTTGCATTTGGTTAAAGAGCAGTGTGAAAACCCTGAAAAATGAGCCCCGTCACGCTCAGTAAGTGCTGGGTCCAACAGGGCTGAGCTCCTCTTGCAGGAGATGGTCAGACAGGGGCAGCAAACTGCTGCAGCCTTTGCTGGGCACAAATCATTCCCTGTAAGGTCCACTGAAAGGGTGGAAATTTGCGGTCACAGCACCCATCATCTCCAGTGTTTCAGAAAGCTCCTGAGGGCCCTGAGGTTGTCTGTGAGGAGCCCTGGTCCTGCTACGAGCCACTTCCCATGACATCTCCTGTTGCTTCAGCTTGTCTTGCTCCAGAGAGAGCCACTGACAAGAGTCTCCTCCATCAACCTGGTTTCAAGGACAGATGGATGTTGATGTTTTAAAAGCATGGGCTGGCCCTGGACGTGACCAAAGGATCTGCTGCACTGGAAGGCACCTCTGGTGACTGTCAGTCCAGCCTCTAATCTGCCCATCAGGCTTTGTTCATGGTTGTCTCTGAGGTGGGAGTGAAGATGCTTCTGGTGCTGATGACTGAAGAGAGAACAGAGAAGGGCTGCCCAGAAATGAAGCTTGGAGAGGCAGAAAAAGAGAGGACCACCAAGCTTGGGGTGAGAGGGAGCAGTGTAGGGAGTGGGAGAGATACAGTCAGGGAGTTTAATGCCTGGGTTTGGATGGCAAATGCCTTGGGTCAAACTGTGTTCTCCAGCACCATGAGGGCTGGAGAAGCAGATAAGCAGTGTGCTGCTCATGTTTGGGAGGTTCAGGTATGGGAACCAAGAGACCTCAGGGGACCACCAGCTTCCTTTTACAATGTGTATATATAACACAGACACAGGAGTGGGGAGAAGCTTGGAAATGGGTGAGTGAACAAGAAAGGGTGGGAAAGCAAAGATCCACCTCCTAGAACTGCCAGAAAGGAAAGACCTCATGACTTTTAGGCCATCTCCTGACACGACTCCAGACTTCAGCACACGTGGGGTTGGCAATACTGTGGATTATTTGTTACAAATGATTTACAAGGACCTTCAGAGGGAAATAAATTTCACAGGACAGTGCCTCTAGGGAAAATGATATGTACTTGGATGGGTGATTCATCATTCTGCATTAAGCCCATAAGCTCAGCTGACATCCAAGTATACCTGATAATCTCTTATCTAAATCATTTCCCCTTGAAATCGTCCATCTGTGCAGCTTTGGGCTGCCGATGTGAGGACAAACTGTTGGGGAACTGGTGTTGTGATGTCATGGACGAGCTGGAGAGCTGCTGAGTCCTCCCCAGCAGATCCCACACCATGTTAGGTTACATGGAAGGCACCAGTAGTGCCAGATAGCCCCAGAACAGTGGTGGAAGGAGGAGGTAGAGGCTGTTCTGCATGGGTTTGAAACCTGGGTCCACTTAAAGTCTCTGAGGGTGAGCACCTGGTTGTGTCTTCCTTCATGAATGGTCTCAGAGGAAGATCAAGAGCTTTCTGCAAAGCCATCATCTAGTCTAGGCAACAGGGAGCTTTCCCAATGCTTCAGGAGATGGTAACAGGCTTCATCCTGAGACATTTCGTGACGTTTCTCCAAATCCTTTTTTTGTTGCTATCAGCCTGGGTTATCCTTGTAGCCATCCTGGGATGAGGTCAGTTCCAAATGCTGGGCTTCCAAATCATCTTCTGCCGGTGAGGCTGAAGTCATCAAAGTCCTTTTTCTGCCTTCCTCTCAGCATCCTTTTTCCTGCTGCTGCTCACACAGGGTTTTCTCTGTCATGGGGCTCCAGGGACTGATTTTTTGTGGGGGATGTTGGTCATGTGTAGGTTGTTATAGAATCATAGAACCACAGAATGGTTTGGGCTTGAAAGGACCTTACCACCATCCCCTTCCAACCCCTGGCACAGGCAGGGACACATTCCACTGGAGCAGTTGCTCCAAGCCCCTGTGTCCATCCTGGCCTTGGACACTGCCAGGAATGGGGCAGCCACAGCTTCTCTGTGCACCCTGTGCCAGCGCCTCAGCACCCTCACAGGGAAGAGCTTCTGCCTTAGATCTAACCTGAGCTTCCCCTGTTTCAGTTTGAACCCATCACCCCTTGTCTTATCACTACAGTCCCTGATGAAGAGTCCCTCTCCAGCACCCTTGTAGCCCCCTTCAGACACTGGAAGCTGTTCTGAGGTCTCCACACAGCTTCCTCAGGCTGAACAGCCCCAGTGTTCTCAGCCTGTCTCCATACAGGAGGTGCTCCAACCCCTGGGCATCCTTGTGGCCTTCTCTGGGAGGAGGACCGTGCTGTGTGCTGGGGCAGGACAGAATCAGATGTGATAGGAGTACAGCTTGGAAAGGCTGTCATGGGCCTGGACATGGGGCATGTGAGGGTCCTCCAGCATCCTCCTGTTATGTGTCTTTACAGTGTTCTGCAAACCAAGGACACTTGCAGGAGAACGTGAAAAATGCATCTTTTCCTCTGGCCAGCCGTGGTCTGTTCATGGCTGGCTGGAACCTGGTTTGGCAGAGTAACATGATGGTTGTGCTACTGGGTTCAAGAAATTAATCACTAATAATAGCAGCCACCCAGTGTCCTCAGTAATGTAGTGTCCGAGAAGGCCATAAACCTTGTGAGTCACCTGTAACACATGACTCCAGCAAAACAACAGGAAATACAGGCAAAATGAGCCGTCACCCCATTGCTGGCTATGCCGATGGTACACACCGTGCTTGTTCCTTCGCTGAAGCAGGTTTGGATGCGACCCAGAAGGGTAAATGCACTGCAGCTGCTTCTCTCTTGAATTCAGGCTGCAGCTTTGCCTCCTCTGCGCCCCACACCAGCTGCCGCACAGCTCGCAGCCTGCTGCTCCTCTGCTTGCCCTGAGCAGGAAACCTCCCTCCAGCCCCAGTTGTACCCCATGGGCATGGTGAGCGGTGGGAGCAGCTTCCCACAGTGTTGGTGGCCGGGTGCTGTTCCCTGCCTGGCTGCTGCTGCTGACACCGCTTCTGTGCCAGCACGGGGCACGCTGCAGTGTGACTGGAGCCTCTCAGGTGTGGGCAGTTTGGTTTTCTCCCATCTTCTCCACAGAGTTTCCTGGCAGTAGTGTTGGTGTGTCAGGAGAAAGGAGCTCACAGCCCATGGCGCTCCTCCAGGTGTTTGTGTGGCACAGTAGGCAGCAGGGATGGGCCTTCCTCTGCCACCCAGCAGCCATCCTGAAGGCAATGGACACAAAAGCTGTGCCTGGCCCTGTTTTGGATGCGTTCCTCTGCATCCACGATGCTAACTCTGTGCTCCCTCGTGGTACCCATCACCTGCATCCATGAAGCTGCTGAACTCCCCAGCTCCTCTCCATGCCAGGAACCCATCGCCCTCTCCCAGCTTCTCCCCATCCTCCTGCTACCCCACAAGTCTGCCCTTCTCACTGTTCCCTCTCTGACTCCTCAAACCCCATCTCAATTCCCCCCCTCCTCCCTACCCCTCACTCAACCTGCGTGGCTGGAGGAGCATCCCTTCATTCACACGGAACTTAGCAAACCCAGGGTGTTTTGGAAGGGCTGGAGGGATCTGTGAATTTGCTTTGTATATAGCAACATGTTTTGGCTAAAGGGAACAGGAGAACATTTTGAAAATGTCAAAATATTTTGTTTAGGCATTTTTTAAACAAAATGCTTCACTTGGTGGTTGACAAAAAAAGAAAAGAGAAAAGAAAGAGGGGAAAAAAAATCAGTTCAGCATCTCCAAAGCAAAACCTTCCCATTGCTGTACTGAGATAGCACCTGCCTGCCAGAATTCAAACTGCAAAGGCACAGAAGCTGTTTTCAATGGTAAATACTGGCCAGACACCAGTGGGAGTTTCTGCAGTGGAAGTCAAAGTGTTTCAAAGGGAGTCAAAACATTTTCTGATTGGATTTTTTGACCCTGTTTCACTTGGAGTGGGGGGAAACGTGTCCTTGAGAGCCTGGAGCAAGGACTTTGTGTTGGCTGCTAAGGAGAAATGTTCATGACAACATGTGGCTGGTGGGAGCTCAAATATGCTTCTTGCATTAGAGAGATAATGAATGGTGGGTCAGATCCTCCATGGTGACCCTCTCTCTGCCACTTTGGCTTCTCAGCCCATAAGCTGAAAGGACCAGAGAAAATCTCTTCCCTGTGTCTGCTCCAGCCCATGCCCTGCCCTGGAGATCCTGTGGCTCTCTGCAGTGAGGCTGAAATTTCTTTGTGTTTTCCAGGGCCTGTTTCCTGATGTATCTGTCTGCCTGGCCCTTGTCCTGTCCTCTCCTCTCCATCAGCCCTTCTTGAACACCACTGGTAGGAGACAAACCTGGGGCCATGGTCCATGTCCCTCCCAAGTGTGGCTGCACTGAGCCCCTTCTGTAAAGCGCTCAGACACCACACATCCCATTCTTGCCTGGTTTTGTGCTACCGTCATGCCAGCTGCCTGTTTGTCTTTGTGCCATCTGCCTGTGAGCCCCCCCGGAGATGTGAGAGCTGAGGACTAATTTCAAGTAAGCTTGCCCAAAGACTCCCAGGTGGGAAGTTCCTACAGGCACAATGACAGCCGGGAGAGGGCTGCGGGCATCTCATGGTACTGTGCCTCTTGGTAGCACCTCCAGTGCTTTGTGGCTCTTCTGGTCCTGCTCATGTAGAGATGAAACAGAACTATTTCAAGACCAGTGTTTTTGGTTAAACAAACTGTCCATGCTCAGTACGAAGGTGCTGCGAGATGGGCCCTAGGTAAGCCAGGCTGGTGGCTCTGTGCTGTCTGCATAGCAGAAGCACCAGGGCTGTGTTTCTGTTCATAACTCACTGCATGGTGGAAGGGTGGAAATCAGCAGCCCTTGGGTGGGCTGTCCCTTGCTGAGCCCCCTGGCCCTGGAGCCGGATGTGTGCACAGCTGCAGTGACTCAGCTTTGCTTTGGAGCGACAACCCAGCTCTTCCAGCACCCCACATACCCTCCTTGCGCAGCACACTTGAAGGGTGAGTGGAAAGGGAAGCACGGAATCCCAGAGTGGTTTGGGCTGGAGGGATCTTAAAGGTTCTTTTGGTCTTCTTTTTCTCCCGTTTTCTCTCTTTTTTCTCTCTTTTTTCTCTCTCTCTTTTTTTTTTTCCCCCTTCTTTTTCTTATTTTCCTTTCTTTTTCTGTTTCTTTTCCATTTTCTTTTCCTTTTCCTTCTCCTTTTCCTTTTCCTTTTCATTTTCCTTTCCCTTTTCCTTTTCCTTCTCCTTTTCCTTTTCCTTTTCCTTTTCCTTTTCCTTTTCCTTTTCCTTTTCCTTTTCCTTTTCCTTTTCCTTTTCCTTCCACTGCTCCACTTCACAGGGAGCTGTTTTGTTTCTGAAGATAGGAGCAATGAGGAAACTCAGACGCTCAAAGAAATGACAAATTGAATGAGAGGATGTGCTGGGGTTAAGTATGACACACATAGAATAGCAGGTCATATATATGTGTGCATATATAAGTACATAACAGACATATATATGTGCATATATATGTGAAATACGAACTCACTCCACTAATTGAGATAACAGGGTTTTATTGAGGGACAAAGTCAATAAAGCAAAAGCAACAGTGTTGGGAGCGTGACCATAGCCAGAGGTGCATTGATTAGCGTTTGCTACAGGTTTATATACTTTCACTATTGTATTATCCATATACATATTCACAGTTCCTGGATGTAGGCGGGGAATATTATAACTAGCTCCAGAAACTCATTATCATAAGTCTCCTCCTCTTGGCGTCTGCGCACTGCTCTACGGTGATTGCGGGCAGGTGAAGTAAGCAGTCTTCCTCATGCGGGCAGGGGTCTTCAAGATGAAGTAAGCAGTCTTCCTCAGGATGCCCTTTTCACCTTTGGCACGGTTGGATGCCCAATCACAAAGCTGGCTGCAACCATCCATGTCTGTAATTTTTCTGAGAGCTGGCAAAGATTTAGGACAGCGTGACCTTCCTGCAGAATGTGTTGCAGGATGGGCAGACAAGGAGTATCCAAAGCCAGGAGATGTTGGGGAGGCTCTGTCTCTAAACCAGCTGATAAGTAGAAGGTTGATGTGAAATAATTCATTCATGTTTAGTGGGGCCACTAAATCCTGTTATCTCACCACAGACTTACAACACAAACATTGTTCTTTATCTTCGATCTAAGTTAAGCTAAAAGTACTTTAGAAGAATCGTGTGAAATAATTCACTCATGTTTAGTGGGGCCACTAAATTCCACAGACTTACAACACAAACATTGTTCTTTATCTTAGACCTAAATTAAGCTAAAAGTACTTTAACCCTACGTTTTCCAGGCACTAGCTTTTCTCATATCAAGCCCCCTTTTCTTTTACCTTTACAAATTCTTTTGCTATGGGACTCCATTTTGCTCAAGAGTTCTGGCCATTTTCAACTTGTTGTTTAGTGTCTTTAGAGAGCTTTGTCTCTCTTATTGCGAACTCATGCAGTTCTATCCACATAGTAACACCTATGATTTGCGAAAGCCAATACATTTATGTGTGTATCACTATATATATATAGGTATTACCTATAGCATCTGCTCTGTCACCCATCCCTGTCAGCTCGAGTTCATGTCACAAGGATTCGGCCGTGGACCACTAGAGGCCAGTGTGAGCCTTGAATTAAAGAGGCCGCTGCGCTGATTGATAACCGCCTGTTGGGAGCACCACACTTCCCGCGGGATGAGGCCTGGATGCACGGGGGATGCTGGCCAGGGCAGGAGAGGCGGCTGCCCACTGCTGGCATCCAGCAGGGATGGGTGAACCCTTCCCAGGGAGGGGTCCTGCACAATCCTGGCAACTTCTTCCCAAATCCTACTGCACGGTGATGGATTGGGCATGGTCCAGGGTGAGATGCAGCCATAGCATCCTCTTCCCCAGGCAGCACATCCATCTCACCAGGAGCCAGCCCTGTCCTAGGGGACCACTGGGACACTGAGGTGGCAGAGCAAGTGCCACAGCTTCCCCTCCCCATGCCACTGCCATCGATACCAGGCTGGTGCAGCAGCAGAGCTCCCGGATGGGGATGGCAAATAGTTGCCTGTCCGCTCCTCTGTCTGAGCTGCAGATGGTGAGTTTGGGATGGCCCAGGAAAGTAAAATCAATTTCTGAGCAAAATAGACCACTGCAATGCTTCACTTAACTAAAGATGGAGTGCTTGGTGGTGTTGTGCCGAAGTTTTCACCTTGACGTCTGCCGTAGCAGCAGCAAATTGAGACACAGCAGCAAATTGAGACACCTTTCACCATCTGAGATCATTTTGGCTCGATAACAGCAGAACCTTTGCTTAGTGCATGTCAAAGTGAAATTGAACTCAGTTCTGAAACGGATCCATTTTAGCTCCAATTGTTTGCAAGCCCCAGCCTCATCAGGGGTAGCAACAGGGAGATGAGGGGAGAGCTGGGGTAGAGCTGGGGAGGGCTCTGGGATGGGAAGCAGGGCTGGAAGAGCAGTGAGGAGGGAGCGCTTTGCTGTGGGAGCTCCTCGATAATGCAGCTGTGTTTTGGGAATGCTTCTTGTACAGTTAATGTTTTTTAAAACCTTGTTTATTGCTTGGCTGCTTTTATCTGTGGGAGACGGAGAGTGAGAGCAGAGGGCTCCTCCTGGGTGTAACGGCTTCTGTGCTTTGGCTGGTCCAGGGGAAACAGTGAGGTTCAGGAGCAGGAATGACTTCAGGCGCCGTTAGAAGCCCAAACCCAAATATTCAGTCCTAAGTATTCTTTTCATCTTTTCTTGTTTTTTCCCTGTCGAGCAGAAGTGAAAACAAGAAACAAAACCAAGGAGATGTTCTCCCCAGCATCCTTCCAAAATCTTTCCTTTCTGCCTCACAGATAATACTTGCACTCCTGTTCTCAACCTGGAAAAGCTGAGATCTACCTCAACATGGCCTGAAGCAGGTTAAGGTCCCAGGAATGTCCACTTCAAGTAGAGGCTGAGGGTGCATCCCTGTGGTCACAGACAGATACCAAAGATGCAGGAATGAGGCAAGCCTGCATGATATCCCATGTGGGGCTTCCATCTGTTTTCAAATTGGGGCTTCTCCTGCTTGCCTAAGCATGAACATTTTCACTCCTCCCATTGTCCAGAGCAGAGCTGACCAGGGATTTGATGTACCCCAGCGCCAGCGCTCCTTGCTCAGGACCACCCCAAGTGGCCTGGGATCAGAGGAACTGCTGAAAAGCAGCAGAAAAGCCACTCAGGAGGGCTGAGAGGGAGACCCCCCCTTGCTGTGTCCCCTGAGCACTGAGCCTCACCGGGGGGGTGACAGGCTCCGAGCTGGCTGGAACTCCGAGTCTTGTTGAAGTCTGATGTGGGCTGGACAGGGCACTCCGGTGCCAGGCTGGGGTCGCTGCTGGCTGCAGCTCCGCGGGTCAGTCCTCATGGGAGCAGGCGGTTTGTTTAACCCGGGACGTTCAGCTGGGAACGGGAGGCTGAATGAGCTGCCATTTCCTGCGGGATTTCCATCGAGTGCAGCGAGAGGAGGGTCAAGGAGGGAGGAAAACCACTGCCCTGCGCTCTGGGCAGCTCATGGTACATGGCACGGCCATCCTGACATCCCCATGCCTGAGTGCAGCATCCTCCCATTGCTCCCTGGGGCTGTCCTGCCGGAATGGCTGCATCTCTCAAGGGAGCTTTGCTGGGCACCACGCAGGGCTCCTTGTGCTGAGCAGTGCACAGCTTTGGTGGAGATCCACCGGGTCCCAGGGAGATCTGCTGCTCTGGCAGGCGGGCAGGAGCCCAAGCAGCATGTGCAGGATGCTTGTAATTAAGAATTAATGTCCGTCCTCTTGCAGGACCTGCCATGGTGATGCTTCTGTGAGCAAAGAGCTCCTGATCACCACTGTGTCACATGGATGGAGCAAAAGAGCTGCGTTATCACAGGAGAACTAGCATGGCAATTGCTTCTTCTTCCTCCTCCAGAGTCCTGCCATGGTCCACACTCCTTGGGATCCCCCCAGCCTGGGAGTACCAGAGGCTGGGGCCAGCACAGGAGCCAATGAAGCTGTAACCCATACTGTAGCCTACGTGAGTAAAGCCTTCCAGGGGAGGACTCGGGGTCGTTGTGCTGGGGCCAGAACAAGCAGCACATAGCCCCACCTCTCTCCCCCCTGAGCCACAGAGCACAGCTCTCTGCTGAGGAGGTTCTGATGGAGGCTCCTTGTGCCCTAGCAGTGTCCCGTGGGCAGCACTGCTCTGGTGCCTGCCCACATCCAGGGCTGCTCCAGTGTTGCAGGCAGGAGCTGCGTGTCTCCAAGGAGCTCAGGCAGGCACACAGGGGTTAACCAGGATCCTGTCTCCATGCACAGCTCCACTAATGGAATCAGCACTGAGATTTGTGCATTGTACTATGCTAAAAAAAAAACAAAACAAAAAAACATAAATAAAAATGAAAAAAAAAAGCATGGGTTCTATTTAATCTCTCATTTCAGAATTGTGTTTGACATCTAAGTAAATACAATGTTCCTGAGGTCATTAAAAATCAGAAATAGTACAAGATTTGGGTTTGCCATAGTTTCAGAATGAATCAGGTTTCTGAACTTGTTTTAATCTCTCTCTAATTGCTTTTCTGTATACGGTAACCTTTAGAAAATGAGTTTAACAATTAGTCATCTCAGACTAGTTGAAGACAGCATCCTGCCCTCAGCTCAGTTTTATTTTCAACAAATAACCAGTACCAAAGCAAATTCTTTGCTCTAACTGGAAACACGGGTTCAGGCTACATGTTGGGCAGGTGAAACGGTTTGTGTTGAGGCCCCTAAGAGTTTGAAAGTTCAGCAATGCTCATCTTGATGTCTTCTTACTTTCCCTCCCCAAGAACAGCTGGAAGAGAAAGGGGAAACATCAAGAAGCTGTACCAGCCATGGCTGGTGCTTCAGTTCTGCTCCTTCTGGGCATAGAGCCCCATACCAGTGCAAGGACGGGCTGATGAAACAGGGGCTGGATGCTCTCACTTCTCAGGATTGCAGATCTGGGCAGAAACCAGGCAGTTGCCCCCTCCTCTGGCCCATGCCTGCATTGCCAGCCTGCAGATTGTTCCAGCTGGGGCACGCTCATGGTCCTGGTCCTGCTCATGCCACCATCTCCCCGCTCCCTCAGCACCTTGTTCATCTGTGCTAAAATCTCAGCTGCTTCCTCTCTCCCATCACACTCCATCCATCATGCCAGGCTGGGTCTCTGCTGTGTTCATTAGTTTCACAGTGCCCATATGTTATCCTCCCTGGTGGCTCCATACCCTCAGGTCAGCAGGTCACCAGTGTTGGTGGCCCTGTGTCCCCTTGCTACTCCTGCACCATGGGGTCCCTGCAGTGCTTGGACCCTGCTCCCTGGCTCCTCACAGAGTGTTGGAGACCATCACACACCTCTGGGGCTGAGGTGAAGAAAGAGGTAAAACCCAGCCTGTGCATGGACACTGCAGGGACAGAGCACCCTGAGTCCACTGCCTGTGTCCCACAGGGCTGCCCTTGCTGCAGAGGACAGATCTGTGTCCCAACACTGCCATCAGCTCCAATTCCCTCTTGCCTTGTGGCAGTCTGGTGCAAATCTGAACAGCAGGTTTCCTTCAGTGCTGCAGAAGGCAGTGGAGGAGGAATGTCCTCTTCCAGGCTCCTCTCTTCATCACACTGGAAAAGGCACTGCAGATACATTCCTCTGCATTGTCTTGCGCTTTACTTAGTCTACATTTCTGAGGGGCTGGACCTGCCCCCATTTCCCTGGATGGATTATTCCAGACAGATCTCACCCTGGGAAATGCTTCCTGCTGCTCATCTTATGTTTTCTGCTTCTTAATTTCACCTCACTGTTCTCAGCTCCAACCTGCTGTCTGGCAGCCATCCCTCTCCTCCCTGCTGACAGAGACTCTGGTTGGATTTGCAGGAGCTCTTGCCATTTACTAACCAGGTCATTCCCATCAAAGCCAATGGTTTGTGTGGTGCACAGGCTAATGGCAAGTGCTCCTGTCTTGGAGAGACCTTCTTGGTCATCCTGTTCCCCTTTGAGGGACTGTGCTGCCATTCTGTTCACCTGCATCTCCAGCAATGGGTTAACCCCACCATGGCGATTCCAGGTTATGGATCCAGTTCCCAGCCCCGGAGTGCCCATTGAAGCGAGTGGGAAAGCTCACATCAGGGGTGGGATGAAGCTCTAATCCCACAAATGTGCTAATCTTTGGACCAGGACCACTCAGTGCTTAAATGTCTCTCGCAGACAGCTGAGAGTGTGTTTTGCTAAAGCAAACTGCAATTACATGTAGCATGATATGTTGCCTCTAGAAAGAAGAGATGTCTTGTATTAAGGGCTCTACAGCACAGACAGTACCTCTGACCCTCTCCTCTCCCCTCTTACCTCCCTCCTCAAACCCTCTCCCAGGCCAGGCGAGCGATGACGGTGGCAGCAGGCAGCCCTGGCCGGCAGGTAGGAGCTGCTAATGCACAGCTATTGCTATCCCAGCGAGGAGCCTTGTACAGCACCGGCTGAGGAAATGAAGCCAGAGCCTGTGTGGAGAGCAGAACAAATGCAGGAGAAAAGGCCCGCAGGAGCCTGCTGCTTCACTACAGCAGGCAGAGGCAGCCGCTGAGCAGAACACAGTGATGGGTAAAGGCAAGCACCACATGCTGCAGCTCACACCCTCAGCATGTCTGGGGAGATGGAGCTTCCCCCAAGCTGAGAGCCCCCCAGCAACAATGGAGATGGATTTGCATCTCACTGTCTTCGTAGAGTAAAGATATAGTCAACATATGCCCCATATTGTCCTTGTGCTGTGCAAAGGTAGAAGGTCTCCTCCCTCTGTGTCTTCTTAAGACCTGGTGGCACAGATACTGCTTGAAAGCACCACGTCTTGCTCTGCTGTTCCTGCTGGCAAAGCACCCTTCCATCTCATCCCCAGTCCTTTACGTTTCTCTGCTCAGCGAGGTTCAAAAGCACTTAGATATGGAGGATCCATGTATCCCACCTGGCTGTGACCAGAGGCTGCAGCAAAGCAGCTTGGTGGGAAAATCAGTGTGGGCTGGGCTGGCCTGTGTGGGAAAGGATGCATGGGAGAAGAAGGAGTGCCACTGTCCTTGGACTGCCATCACTCTGTTAGAGTGGGTTGCTGTGTTTGAATATTTGCCAACAGGCTCCCAAGCTGTGGCTGGGGTGTGCCCAGAGGAATTTACCCAAGTCAGCATCTAAACACAGAAATACTGGACTGGGAAAGCTGGTTCATAGTGTATGAGTGGAAGCAACGTCAGCAGAAGAAGGTCCCTTCCCCCTCCCTTCATTACATTAACATTCGCTTTCATTTTACTACTGAACAAATGAAGACAACAGCTGTGTTATTTAACAGTGTGCGTTTTACTACCAACAAAGAATGGTCCTTTAAAACGTGCAGAGCGCTGGGTGCCCTTCCAGTGAGAAGTGGAATTGCAGGTTTGGGCAGAATGACCTAAATAATCGAAGTGCAGCTGGAGCATTAAAATCATAGGTGGTGGCAAGGGTGGTTGGGTTTGGCTTGACTAATTGGCACAATGATCCAAAGGGCAATTATGCTGCTTTAGGAGCAGAGCCATTTGCCACATATCAGTGTAATGGCAAAACTTAAGGATTGGTGGATATTCAAAGAAGTGATCCAAAGTAAAATAACATATCTTTATTGCTGCTGTTTTTCTAAAGGTCACGTAGATACCGTAACAGTTGCTTCACAGTGAAAACCTTGCATGCAATAGATGAGTGTAGGTTACATGCCTGTGCTGAGTGAAGGAGATGAAAGCAGGTCTTGGGGCCAAATTTGAGCTGACCTGGAAACAGCCACCCTGCGAAACCACAGCAGCAGTGTAACCACAGCAGTGCACAGCTCCACATGTGCTCGCCCAAACTGTTTCCTCTGCTTCCAGCTTACTGCTTGTGTTTACCTCATTGAGCTGCCTTAATGCCAGACTTGTAGTGTAGGCTTGCACAGAGGCTGGGGAAAAGAGTGAGCCTGAATATTGATGCTGTGCTTGTGACAGAGTAACTGACGTGAATGACACAACACATCCAACATCTTGTCTGAAGCACTCAGAAATGAAGCTTGAGTGTGCAAGGCATTTTGAAACCTTAATGGGAATGGTGGTGTAAGCTCAGGTGACAGTCAAAGGAGATGTGAGGCATCTTTGGGGTTAGTTTGATGCAAATGGGCACTTGAAAAGAGCTGTGATGGTTGGTTGGCCAAAGGCAAGCAGTAATGTGTGCTAAAAAGCTATTGTATTGATTGAAATGCATCTAGAAAACATCAGCCTGATGTAAAACATGAGTAATCAGCAGAAGCTAAAGGTTATTTCATAGAGCTCATGAACATGTGTTTTTGAACACCCTTCATTAATGAATCAATGAGATGTTCCTGTTGGCGGAGGGCTCAAAGCAGCTTTTGGTGAGCTGCTGGAGGAGGTGGCTGTATCCCAGTGCTGTATCCCAGTGCTGGAGGAGGTGGCTGTATCCCAGTGCTGTATCCCAGTGCTGGAGGAGGTGGCTGTATCCCAGTGCTGTATCCCAGTGCTGGAGGAGATGGGTGTGCCTCCACGGGGGTGGCGACCAGTGGGTACTCAAGGACAACAGGGTCTCCGGTGAGCAGCGGTTGCACAGGACGGTGGTGCTGGGGTCTGTCAAGGACAAGATGCTGCAGAGTCCTAATTGTGAAGATAGAGACCTACCTGCAGGGTTGGGGCTCACTCAGGACCAGAAGCTCCTGCTGCACTGTTGGACCCTGCAACCCATCAGTGATTTCAAAGAGTAAATCTATCTCTTCCATCCTGCATCCACTGCAAAGGAGATCTCCAGTGACCTCTTACAGAGGTCTCCAGTTCAGTCTCTTTCACAATAAGTGATTTATATAAAATCCAGCATTTCTGTCTGGAGCTGCTTTTGGAGGGAGAGACCACAAGTGGTGTCGGGACCAACTTATTCCCCAGGCAGTAGCATGGGGTACTGATCCATGGATCTTTGCCTGCATGAGCAGGAAGCAGCACCAGCCAAGGCCAGAAATGAAGGTGTTTTCTGGCTGCCCTCACATCCACAAGACGCACCACTTGCAGAGCAAGGACCCTTTCAAGCACGTTTCTGCGCTGCTGAAGAGCTCCTGTCCTGGCAGCACTTTCAGCTGCTGCACCTTTCCACTCCTGGGATTTGCAGCCTATAAATGTGAGTTAAAACACGCAGGAGTGTGAACTGCAGCTCCCTGTTCCTGCCTGCATCTCCTGGATGCTCCACTCCAAGGGGGAGCAAGGCTGGGAGCAGGCTGTGCTGGTGGCTCAAGAGAGGTTTCGGTGCCACAGCGAGGTAAATGGCTTCAGCATCCTGAGAAATGCCCCTTTCTCCATGGTGCTGGGTCATGTAGCATGAGCTCCAATCAAGCTTTCCCCCTGCTGATCGTAATGTGGGCTGATGGCCCTGTCATGGCAAGAAGCTGTCACTGTGTCGTGGCCCTGGGGTGTAACCGTGCAGTGGGTGTGCACTGGGGCAGGGGCCTCACTGCATCGTGACAGTGATGCTGTGGGACGTGAGATCATCGATCATCGTGGCAACAAGATGATGGGCTGTGATGGCTCCTTCACAGGGCCTGGCAGCAGTAACTGGAGAGCTCTGCCACATGAGTGTGATGGCAGTGCGGTGCCAAGCAGTGTTTGTCGTCTGTGGTGGGTGAAGGAAGGGATTTAACAGGTATATAGGGTTTTGGTGACCAACCTCCTCCATCAACAATCTCACTGCAACCACGGGCATGGCTCCAGTGGCCAGCAAGTGATAGGGCCATAGGACAACGTCCATGCTGAGTTTGCTTAAAGGAGCTTGGGCCATCCACTAATACCAGCTCTCCAGGACAGGACATGGCATGTGTGCCCTGCAGAGCTCTTATGGCTGTGATATCCCTGAGTTTGTAGTCCAAGGAACTTAGAAATTAATGTGTAAATTGAAATTCCATTTAGTGAATTCGCCAAAAGCAAGATACTAAAAAAATCACAGAATCCCAGCCTGGTTTGGGTTGGAAGGGGCCTCAAAGCTCCTCCAGCTCCAACCCCTGCCACGGGCAGAGACACCTTCGATAGAGCAGATTGCTCCAAGCCCCTGTGTCCAACCTGGCCTTGAGCACTGCCAGGGATGGGGCAGCCACAGCTTCTCTGGGCACCCTGTGCCAGTGCCTCAGCACCCTCATAGCGAAGAATACTAGCAAATAAAATGAAGCAACCTGACTATTCTTGGCTCATTCCCTCCTTCTACCACCAATTTCTACAGTAAAATAGAGGGCTTACTTCAAAAACTATGCATTTTTAATAGATTTTATTTACATAATTTTTCTGTCTAATAAGATGGGGTTTAAATGCATTAACTGCAGCATAGTTCTCTCAGACCTTTGGAGAAAAGAAACTACAATAAAGATTCTTGTCTCCTAATGTTCTGGGTTTCAGGCACAAATTATACTGTAAGATAGGAATGCTTAAAAAAACCACAGTTCCACAGAACAACAAAATCCAGTTAGAAAAAAACTGCATTGGAAAACATCTATTTGCCCACAAAATAATGTAAAAATAATGAGTCCATACTCCTCTTTGATGTGTGTGGCACATGCTCCTTTAAGGAGAAATTCTGTATTTCAGAGATAGTGTGCATATCATGGAATGAAACGGTTGTTATGGCAACAACTCTCAAAAGCAAGTACTTAACTGAGAAATGTGTTCCACATAGCCATAGAAAAATGAAAACATGAAAACAGAGACAGGAAGAATGGACAAACAGAAGCAGTATGAGATGGCAAAGCCATTTCTGATTTTCAAGCGCAAAGAGAAGCAGCACTGAATTGGTTTGGAGGATTTTTTGTTTTCTTCTTAATTTACAGGCAAAGTTAAAAGCTGGGTCTGTTCCTGGAAGGTTTAATGTGTCTTTTATTTGAAGTGATAATTAAAAAGTGCCATATCATGTTAGTCCACCATTATTGTTGCGGAGGAGTGGATGGGGTGCAGTCGAGCTATATTCAAACAACACACCCAGCCCGGAGCATGGGGAGCTGGTACCCCAGGGCAAGCTGCATCTCCAGCATCCTTGGGATGGATGGATCCAACCTCCTATAGCTCAGAGCCTATGGGTCTGAGACTCCTGCCCGACAGGGTGGTGTATCCTGTGCTCAACCACACAGGTCTGTGCAGTTGTCACCCAGCAGCTCAGTCCTAAGCACTGTGGGAGAGGCAGAGAAGCCCAAAGCCTTGACTGCCCTTGGCATTGCTGGTGTCTTGTCCCATCACGTCCACGTAATCTGGAGACCAGACCATTTCCCATGCTACAGAGAAACCCCTCTGGGTTTCTCATTGTTGATCCCAAATCTAATCATGGGTTTAGTCCAAGCAAGTGAGGCAGAAGTTGTGGCCAGACGTTGCTTTATTTCTGTATCCATTTCAGCATTTCCAGTATGGAAACCTGGACTCCCTCAGCACTGGCAATACCTTCTAGCCTGCTATCCCTGTTTCCATAAGCATACACCAAACTTTTGCATGAAGACCGCAAGGCTGCTCCCCAAGCAGCGCCGTTCAGCCCTGCTCTCTAGTGCTCTGTACAACCTTCCCTTTAACTGGATCCACATCCATTTTGCAACTCCTTCAATAGAAATTCTTTTAGGAAGACTGGTTTCCCATCAGGCTCTGAATGCAATCTTTTGTTTAAACCTAGATAGATTAGCTCCTCTGCTCCTCTCTGTTTTCCTATTAAAATGATACTAAATTAGCCTAATGTGATCTACTTTTGATAAAACCTTGCTGATTTTTTTCCTCCCATGTTTTATTTGCCTCCATGTCCTCAGAGGTCCTTCTCTCAGTAAAATGAGATGAATGCAAGGGCCTGAAACCAGAAGGTGAAGCAGCATATAATATAATTACAAACAGCCCCCCAAACCCTCTAGTATTTCAGACAACTAAACTGATCTTCCTGATTTCTTTATCCTGTAAGATACTGCTTATCAAAGCACCTGTAGAAATGATAGGGCCATAGGGACTGACTCAAAGTGTGTTAGTGCTTTAGGCTGAAGGTTTTGACTTTGCAGTCGAGCTGGGGTAAGTCTGGGAGCAGTAACCCCTGTGCTGCTGCAGCTCAGCTGCTTTCCCTGCACACCCATACCCATCCTGACTTTAACCACATGACTGCACCTTCCTGGCGCTGGAAGCCTGGCTTTGCAGGGGAAAACCTGAGTCTGTGGTCTGGCTGGCCTTGCCCAAATTTGTTCCGGCTTTGCCCAGCCTTGGCTGGACCTGGGTAGGGTCTAGGATGGGATCTTGCTGGAGCAGTGCTGGCTGTGGAGAGTTGCTGCTGCCCTCACTGTCCTGAAGCACCCAGGGAGGATGAAGAGTCATTACCATTGGTGGCATCTCCTGTTTAGTGACACCAAGTGCATCCATGGCTGGTGGGACCCAACGAGACCCATCACTGGGAGGAAGAGCGGCAAAAAAGACCGGGACAAGTGCGGGTGGCTCACATGGCTTCACCACTCCCGCCCCTCGCTGACCTCCTGAGACCAAACGTCTGGAGGTGCTGGTGGTCCTGGGCCAGGGTGCATCTCACCCAAGCTCTCTCACTATGGAGCCTTTCCTCTGAGCTGTGTGTCCCTCTCTGTCTGCAGTCACTGGGGAGAGGAGCAGCACAAGCATCCTAAGACAGTGTGTAAATGGGGAGGTTGGAACCCCCCAGGACATCCACTCCTCTCCATTGACTTTTCTGGAGTTCATTGCTAACCTCAAACCTCATTTGAGAGACAGATACAGACTGGATGAGGATTTATCTTGTGTAGTGTGTGACGAGTGAAGGGAAGGATTTCTCAATCTAACCCAGGTCTGCTGAATCCTCCTTTTCAAATAAGTCACTTACATGTCCCAAAGGCAAAGCGAGAATTTGTAAATGAAAACTTCTTCAAATCAATCTTTTGTAGGATTTACAAAGCTCCTGATGGGATTTGTAACTGCAGACACAGATCTGTACACTGCCTGCAAGATTGGGGGCTTTAAAAATCCATCTCTTGACTTGAGAAACAATCTAACCTTTCAGAAACCAGGTAGCTAAACCTAAGACTAAAAGCACTCAGCACTTGGGCCTGAAGGTTTAGTGACAGGATTTATACATTAGAACGGGGAGATAATATAACTCAGCTGTATTAAATCCTGATTTATTAACAAACTCAGGAGTAATAGCTTTACAAATAACTCCCAAGACATTTAGAAGAGCTTAACCCTTCGAGTACTAGCACTTGTCAGACTGCCACCCCTGCAAATGCCAAGAATAAGTTTCAAAGTACCAGGGAAAATTCATCTGCATTGCAGACAAGCCCTGCAGTGCTCTCCCTAGGGCTCCCCCCTCCCATGGAAGCCAGAAACAGCCCGTGGGGGTCCCCAGTGCTGCATGTTCCTGGGGTCCCCCTGTGCTCAAACACTCACCATGGCTGCACGTCTCTGCTCTGTGGGATGGGGTCCTGCTGCATCCCTCTCCTGACATGTCCAGTGACACCTTGGTCTCTGCCTTCAGGGGTGATGGTTGGGCTCAGAAACCTCTGCTGGTGAGGGCCCTTTGATGGGCTATGTGTGGGAAAGGGCTGGGAGCATGTGAGGACCAGGACAAGCTGTGTCCATTCCTGAGAGCTCTGTGGAAAAAGCTTCTTTCAGGGGGTGCTCTCCCTGCATCAGCATTTTCTCCTCTCCAGGAGTCTCATTTCTTTCCCAGTTACCTCCTATATAGACTACATGGCTTTGAGCTCCTCAGGGGGTGCAGATGGGGGATCTCCCCTTTGGGATGATGAGGGAAGATTTCCTCTGGCTGCTCAAACACCTTGTGTGCTCTCATATCTTTAAATCTCTTGGGTTTGGCAGTAACCAGAAGCTAATTTCTTCCTGATCGCAATCAATTCTGCAGTAATTTCACCTGTGACAAACCTGTTTGAAGAGAAAGGTTTTTTGCCTTTTCCATCTATGTTTATGCCAAATGCTCCAACCAGATGAAACAGCATTTCCAAAGTAGTTGTAATTTTTAGGTAGAAACCCCATCATCACCTGAAGGAGTCTGACAGGGCGGCTGATCCCCCTTCCCTCTTTCCTCTGGCACTCTATTAGCTTTTGTTTAGCATAACTGAGTTCTCATGGCAGTGGCATGCCCCAGCGAGCAGCATGCTTCAGGATTGCCCTGGGTACTTGACAAGCTCCGTGGGTATCCAAGCCCTCGCCCAGGAAGGGAAGCCAGGGGTGTTTTGAGCTGGTGAAAGAACTCGATGCTGTTTGTGTCCAAACTTGCTTGGAAACAAAATGACCATTCACAGCTTGCTCTGTTCATGGCATAAAGTGCACTAGAAAATGATTGTGAAAGGAAGAGCTACTTGTTAATGAAGGAGCCAAGAGCAGCAGGCACGGGCCGGAGCACTGTGTGCAAGGGGAGCGGGAATGGAAAAGGCACTTGACATCTCTTTTGGGTTCAGCTTGCCCAAGCAATTAAGCATTTTAGAAACTTAACTCCTGTTCCCTCTGGTGAGCTTTTCTCTTGTCCTTCTGCTTGGCTCTTCCACAAATTGGTTGTTATTTTTGGAATGTTTTTCTATCCTCCTTTGATCGGGTCTGATTATAGGTAGCATGGGAGCACTGAGTCAGTGTGGATGAAGCCTTCCCTGGGGTATGTGCCACTGCTCTGCTGCAGTCACTGAGATATTCACGCTGAGAATCTCTCCTCAACCTCTCCATGTTTTTACAAATATATTTAACATTTTAAGTGCAGTAGGCATAAACTATCTGCTGCGCTTCACTTTATGTGTTTGACTTCTGCAGGTTTCACTTTAGACACTGAAAGGCATCGGGAAAGGTTTTCAGTTTTTCTCTGAGTTGGCTCAGGTTTGTGGTGACCAAAGCCCTGATTCAATAAAGAATTCAGTCACCTGCTGAACTTTAACCACATCCTTAACCTCAACTTTACCCAGGAAAGATCTTAAGCATCAAATAGAATCCCAAGAGTTCCCAATGATTTGGTAAATCTCAAGTGAGGGAGGTGGGCTGCTCCTTTATCCTGACCAAACTCTCAGCAAAGCTCTCACTGAAGGCAGGGCTGGGGGCAGTGACTCTGGGCATGTTTCTTGTGGTGACGGACATAGTTCCCAAGGGCATTGTTACAGCAATACCTCACAGTGAGAGAGATGAGTCTGCCAGTGCATCCATGAATCCATCCATCCTGGGCCACTCTCTTCAGAGTCCTGCCTAACACAGCCTTGGACACCCTGGTTGCATGGTGCAAGCAAAGGACAGTTCCTCTCAGAAGTAGCCGATTTAACCTGGAGCAGCCAAAAAGCCCCTGGATCATCTGTGCACACCGGCTCCATCTGGACCATCTCCAGCAGAGATGGTGTGAACACTTGAACAAGCGCATCAGCTCCAGTGGGCACTGCCTCTGCTCCCATCAACCATTCACAATTTAGGTCACTGGAAGAAAGGAAAGGGTTAAAGCCAGAGTAATTCACATAAGACTGTTCATTACTATAAGATGTCTGTGTATCATTAAATTGCATTTGAGCTTTCATTAGACAGTTTTTTTCCTCATACGAAAGTCTTTGTTGTGTCAATTAGTTGATTGACTATCATCTGGTTTCTGGGTTAGTGAAACCTCATCCGTTGTGAATGAATTTGTTTATCAGGGAAAGGGGACCAAGGAAGGGAAAAAAAAAAATTCAATTAGATGTCAATGTGTGGAGTGA
Source organism: Psilopsiagon aurifrons (assembly GCA_025447955.1). Lineage (NCBI taxonomy): Eukaryota > Metazoa > Chordata > Aves > Psittaciformes > Psittacidae > Psilopsiagon > Psilopsiagon aurifrons. The sequence continues at coordinate 3,756 of JAOEHY010016644.1, read as the reverse complement.
CAAGCAGCATTTGATAGGGCTTTTAGTTTAATTGCTTGTGTTTCAGTAAGAGATGTATTTAGCAAGAGAATTCTTCATTTTCAAAAGATCTTGGGTGTCTTCTTTTTTTTGCTTTTTGCTTTTAGGTACTCCTGTAACATTCAGAAAACATACAGAGATCTATTTTTTAATTAGACAAACGACTTTCTTGTGACATGCTCAACACATTGAGGCTGTTACACCACTGACATGTGATGGCAGCCTTTCAGTGACATCTACATGCAAGTTGCAGGGGAGAGGGTGTACCCGGGCATCATTTGAAAGGCTCTCACCAAAGATCTGCTGCTCCCTCTGCAGTCCATGACAATAGTGTTAATCCTCAGAGTTTGTGTGAGGAAGAAATCATTCAGCCCCCAGCCCTGGAAACGTTTTGGAAGGTCTTGTTTAAATCTTTGAAAGGCTGCAAATCCCTTTGGGAGGAATGGTTTTCATTTGTGTTTTATTTGGATTCCAGCTCGTCACTTGTGGTTGACAAATAAAAATGAAATAGCTTTTGGTAGGGGGCTGGCACCTCCTAATCCAGTGTGTTTGGCTGCGCTGGTGTAGATGTATAGGGGCATCACCAGGAGTATATACATCACACTGGAGTAACATGCTGAGAGCCCTCAAGTTTATTTTGATAACTTGCTGTTTATTTCTAATCCAGCCTAAAACCTGTGAGTAGATAAGCGTGCAGCTGGCTCTGCTTGAGAGATGGCAACGGGATTCCAGCAAAGCTTCCAGAATGTCAAATGATAGTTATTTTCATGTAATTCCAAGGAAACAGCAGGAGCAGGGAACCCCTGCACACAGAGCATGGTGGTGGGGGCTCACTGCAGCCATGAATGCAATGGTGCATTCTCCAGGAGTGTAGGTCCTCCAGTAGCACTGTTCCAAGGGTAAGACATCAGAGCCCAGCTTTACTCTCATAGAGCACTTGGAACTGGATGCATTGGGCAGCAGCTCTTGGGAAAACAAATATCTTTTGGCCTGAATGTAGGAAAGTACCCAACCAAGTGATCAATCCATTGGGTTTGGAGGAGGACTGGAGCAAAGGAGATCCTGTGACACCCAGCCCTGCCCTCCATTGTGCAGGGAGCCCTGTTGTGCACCACTTTGGTGATCAAGCTCCACCTCAAAATGCGTTTAATACCTTGCCTTTGGGAGATTTGCTATTGAGATATGGAGGCTTGGGAGCAGGGGGAGTGTCTCTGGATATGCTCAGTGCCCAGCAGAAATCCGGGCAGGGCCTCTGGGAATGTCTGTGTAATGAGCAGCTCTAATGAGTACTAAATACATCCAGCACATGGGTAATGAAGCTCTTGCCTGAAGAGCATCAGTACAGTTCAATGTTTTCTGCCATGGCTGTGTTCTGTGCCCCTTCTTTTCTTGAAAAGCAGAGCCAGGACATGGTCTCTTCTCTGAAACTCATTATTTCTCTTATTTTGTGATGAGATCTCATTCTCAAAGGCTTCAGATAAGATGCTGGGAGGTAACGCATGAAGCAACAAGCAATTATATCCTCCCTAAACATCTTGTCTGCCATGGTACAACAGCATTGTGACAATGACCAAGAAGCTGAGGTTTTTATATGAGCAAACAAGAATGGCACAGCATGGAGTGCTCCGGGTTGTTCTCTCTGAGAGAAAACTATCACTTTACAAATGTACTTGAAGAGAGCTGAGGTATGGGCAAAGCAAAACTGACGTAGCTGAAGAGTCTGAATTTTACATGAACCTACTGAAGAACCAAGAACGCAAACCAGACCAGCCTTTCCAAGAAAGCATCATCGCAGCAGCAGCAGCAGAAGAGGAGGAGGAAGAAGAAACTGCACAGAGCAAGGCAATACTGTGTGATGTTTGAGAGTAATTATAGAGAAACCTGCTCTTCCCAATGCTGGAGAAGAGCTCTAGAGGAGCAATAGGAGCACGCTGTGAGCATCGTACACCTGAATCATATACTCCTCCCTGCTTTCAGATAGTGAGGCACTGGCAAACCTGGCCTCACTTTGAAGGCTGAAGGAGGCAGCTCAAGGTATTCAGATACAGCCCTGCTCAGCACCTTCTCCCATGTGTGGTGGGAGGAGGCACACAGCACTCATCCTCCCCATCTGCCCACAAGTGGTGGTAGTTGCACATCCCTGTTGTGCAGCCATGCAGCCCAGGAGAACCCCCAAAAGGGTTCCTCTGTGGCCCTGCAAGGTGCTCCCCCGTGCCCACCAGAAGCTGGGTCATCAGAGCGGGAGATCACAGGTTTTGATCCCTGTCTGGGTAAGACATGGTCCTTTTAGGTATGTGCGTCTTCACACCTACTGACCTCCCCTGGAGCAAGACCTGCCTGGACATCCCCATACCATGCCCCTAGGAGGGGTTCCTAATCTGGGGAGGTGCCTCTCCAGTGTCACCCCCAGGCACTAGAAAAGCCTCTTCCCTCTTTCTTTGGAAGCTTTAGAAAAGCTTGTGGGGTTAACGCCATGGAGGTTTTCGCTGTTACTTTTTCCTGACAACTAAAAATATTCTGATGGGAGAAGAAAGGTTTTCTAGTCATGCTTTCTGGTATCCGCAGTGAGCTGTTGGCTGTGTGCAGGAGAAGGAGCATTAATATTGCTATAGAAATCTCCCGCCTGGTGCAGAGCCCCATGCTGACCATGCTTTGAACCAGCACCTCTGGCTCATTAGACAGATGTCATTGCCCTGAGGAGTGTCTGTGCTTACCAGCCTTAGTGGCTACTCAGAGTCCCCCATAAACCTTTCAGACCTGCCTCATGCTGTTGGTTTTGGGGGTTTCCTTGAGCAGGGGAAGGAGGGACCATGTCACATGCATCACCCGTGCATCAATGCTGTCCTTTGCTCCATAGAAGCCCATTGAGCTGTGTCCAGAGGGCCCAGCTGTGAGCCCATGGTGGAGGTGAAGCTGATTCAGTGTTTGAGCAGCTCCAGCCCCTCAGCCACAGCCATTTTGTTTTCATCTCTAAGTAGCTGAAGAAGAGTGTGCTATCAGCGAATCTCCATCACCTCAAAGGCAATGCGTTCCCTCAGATAAGGGTGCTGTGTAATGGCGATGATGTTTTAGTGTGTTGTGAGGGAACTCAATGGGCAGACTGGCAGAAATGTTCTTCATCCTCTGTTAATTATGAGCTACTTACTGCAGGGAATCATGCAAAGACAAAAAAGGGTAATCAAATCAAATAAAGGGGAAGCAGCTTGTGCACTTGCCTTCATGCTGGGTAGAATTAGCTCCTACAATGATCTGCCACCAATTATCATTGATAATGCTGTGTGGCCCCATGTGTGACCTTGCCATCAGCTCCACAGCAGCACAACTCCCTGAGAGATGGGTGCAAGGGTTGTATGGGGGCAGATGTGTGGGACTGTGATCAGGAATGCTCAGTGCTGCAATACTCCTGGGGCTGGACTGGCATGAACTCTGCCTGTCCACCATGAGCTCTGAAATGGAGCTTCAAGAGAATCCCAGCAGTGTCCCACTGGAGCAAAGAGCTCTGGCTGTTGCCTTTTTCTTGTTGCTGTATTTTCTGCCTCCAGGCTGTGAAGTGCAGCAGGAAATAAAAGGATGGGGATGCTGGGAGGGACTCTTCATCAGGGTCTGTAGTGATAGGACCAGGGGTGATGGGTTCAAACTGAAACAGGGGAAGTTCAGGTTAGATCTAAAGCAGAAGCTCTTCCCTGTGAGGGTGCTGAGGCGCTGGCACAGGGTGCCCAGAGAAGCTGTGGCTGCCCC
>JAOEHY010016642.1:0-22210 GCA_025447955.1 Psilopsiagon aurifrons | reverse complement strand
CATGGATCACTAGAAGTGGGTAACAGTCAGTGGGACTGACTAGAGCAGGCAGCCTCTCTGCAACATCCCTGATCCGTGCCATTGGTAGGCAACACACCTCCACTGAGACTGGATCAGGTCGACAGATGGATGCCTCTGTTTCCTTCAAAGTAGAGTCCCCTACTACTACAAACTGACACTTTTTCCTGGCAGCACCAGTAGTGATCTTCTTTAACAGTGCATCAGTCAGTTGTTTCTGGTGCAAGTGTGTTTCCTCATCAGTCCCCTGCAGGACAGCAAAGCAGTTCTGGGTGGGGACAACAGATTTAGGAGGAAGACCCTTGGTTTTAATTGTCCTCTTCCTCCTTTTTTTGTTCTTTTTGTTTTGTTGCTGTTTCCCAGCTTCCTGGGTGCCACAGCTCAAACTTCATGGGAGCACGGTCCAAGGGACATGCAACGGGATAGTCAAAAGCACAATGAGCCTTTTAACTGCTCCTTTTGGCACATTATGCTTTACATAAATAATTAGACATTTGCTGTAGCAGGGATTAGTGTGGCTGTGTCCTACTTTCCATATGTTTTAACCATGGGGCTACAGTTCTTTTCACTCCATGCCTAAATGTTCTAATCAGGACCCACTCCTATAGAGGGGAGGGAAACCGATTGGACAGAACCCTTTAGTAATATAACAAGGATATCCCAAACAGGAAGATACAATTTTACATTTGCACTCTACTTAAATCACAGGAGGGATTTGAACTGAGGTCTGGGTGTTTCAGAGTACCATGAAAAATGCATTTCCATGGACCAGCAAGGGAATGAAATTCGCAAACTTTTAAGGATGAAACAAGAAGAGCTTGGGTGCAACACTTCCAATGGTCAGATTCACAACAGCGCCAAAGAAGCATGGAGAAGAAAAAACCATTATCCTAACTGTTTTAAAACCTGATTGTGGACACCCACCCACTTCTTTGCAAGTCTGTGAAACAAATGAAAGGGATTTAAAAATAATAATTTGGGCTTAGGAACAAGCACTATTTACAAAGAATTTCCTGCCCCTACAAATGCTCCCTCTTCTCATCTCAACTGTGGAAAAATGTGATACTTCTTGTAACTGAATCTCAGATTATTCAGGACTACAGATTTAAACCAACATCATGTGTACCAGTTACAAGCTTAGTGGAAACTAACATGGGTGATGCCCCAGGCCCCCCCCCAGCCAGCAACCTCTTCCTTCAAGCACTCATACGAATTACAGGTAAACAGTGCACCCACAGTACGTAGTTGTTATTTTCCATAATCACTGGAAAAAAACTCACTCTGGAAGTAATTTCACAGGCAGATTTTCTGCTCAACTAGTATGCCCTCAGGATACCGGCTGCCTCTAACAAAGTCATCAGGGGAAAGGCAAATAACAGAAAAGAGTGTAACATGTAACAAAGAGCGTAACAGGAACACAGAGGCAAGTAAGAAGACAATTTGTTTCCTAAAAGAAGATGTTGGTTTCCACAGGAAAGAAGAGATAGATAACACCCAAGGAAGAGCAGAATAACATATTGGCCAGCTGTCATGTTAGAAGATACAGGAGGATAACCAATATCCCACTTCGTATCAGTCTCCTTTTCACTATACCCCTTAGAATAAAGTAACAGCAGCACACACTGTCCTTTATATCCAGGTTGCCAAAGGGTTATTATGATCACCATGACCTTTTAAATTCTCTCCTACTTTTGAAAACACCTTTTACTTTATGGCAGGCCTGTAGAAAAGAAGCAAAGCAGAGGGCATGACAGAAGTCACCACACAGTTCAATACAAGTAGAAAAGCAGCTCTGCACTACCAGTACATAGGAGGAAGTTCCCTGGTGGACAGCCAGCTATGCCCATGCAGACTCTTTGCAAGAAAAGACAAAGTTGCCTCACATTTACCTACCGACATGCATGCATTCAGGTTGTTTTATTATCATTTTGATCCAAATAATTTTTTTCACATTTTTTTATATTGTGTTTTTCAACCTTAGGTAGAATATTCTTCATCTTTATCACCATCACCTGCATGTCTTGATACATCGTCTTCATTTGCTTGTGGAAAATGTATCATTTTGTTGAAAATACTCATATTACTGTCATTCGATTATTCAGAGTGTTCTTAATTCCCACTTTATTATTATTAAAGTTGAAAGAAATACTATAGGAGCATTCCATAATCCCCTTTAGTTTTCAAAAAAACAATGTCTGCCTGTCATTCCACTTCAGTAGTGGTGATATTGCAAGGAAAGACAAAGATAACATCAGTAGAAATATTTTCTGAGGACATTGTTTCTTCCTATGCCAGCAAGAAGCACAGGCAACTGTTTTCCAAATAGGCTAGTGATTTTGTCAGTCCAATCAAAACAAGGAAGAGACCAGATCTTCAGAAACTGCTCAGTGTTCATCTGCTAAAAATAAGACTCAAAAGTAAACAAGGAACACCCAAGCTCATTAATTATTTGGAATAGTTCAATTACCTTTCATGAAACAAAATTTAATATTATTATGATCTACTTAGTATTTGCCCACTTGGTTTACATAAACATGTGTTTGAATGTACCTGTATTTTTCTTGCACTTTGCATGAAACAGTCATAGAATCGTGGAATGGCTTGGATTGGAGGGGACCTTAAAGATCATCTATTTCTGACCTGCCACAAGCAGGACACCTCCCACTAGACCAGGTTGCTCAAAGTCCCATCTAACATGACCTTGAACACTGCCAGGATGTGGCATCCAGAACCATGAACAAATTATGGGATAAAATAATTTAGTAGAGAAGCACACAAACTCAGATTGACACATACACCCTTAAACAAGCAGGCTTCTTACCCATAGAGTAAACAATTTGAAAGAGCTGAAAGACAGAGAGAATATAGACCATCATCTGGTCCTAATTTCTTTCTCCAATTCATGCTACACATTTCTTCCTGTTCTGGTTTGGTATATATACATATCAATATATATTATATATAATAATAAGGCTTATATATCTGAGTTCTTCTCCTTGATATAAAAAAGCATTAAGTCCTCAACAACATCAGTAAATTGGACATTCCTTCTGAGCCTTTTCTTTTTAATGGCTACGATGCCACTGAATTTTCCCAGTTTTCTCTCACTGTTTGGAGCATGAGACATCCAAAGTCATTTCTAGTGGCAATGGAGGAAGACGGGTGGCCAGTGAGTTCCTGCAGCAAAAGCTAATTGTGACAGTGACAAATCTCTGGAAAATACCCATCAATCAGCTGGAAGGTCAAAATAAAACACCCTGGTCTCTGATCACCAAGCCCCTTGGGGCTACCAGCATGCCTGGTAGGTTAGTACCAGCGGGCACACTCAGCAATCCACTAAGCTGATGGCATCCCTTTACTTGATATTTAACAGCATTTAAGAGTCTTCATGTGCTGATATCTGTAGCTGGCACCTTTACATACTGAGGTCTTGCATTGGTGAGATCTGCCTGGATGGTTTCTGCACAGTATGAAAACAGAAAGTTCTTATAAAGTCCAGACAAATTTATGTTGGGACGAGGAATCTTTTCCCTTAAAATTCCTGTTCTTACATTTGCCTCCGCCTGAGACTTTATCTCTTCTGCTCATCTTGGGGAAGCCACAGGAATGAAAAAATATCCAAGAGACTTTGTCAAGAGCAGGACTGGGCTGTTAATCAGCAAAATAAATGAACCTATAAAATTCATATAACCTTGCAGTACATAAAGTAAAACTGCCTTGGTGGCGACAGTTTAATTCTACCTACTCTGCCAAGGTTTCATTCTGGGTATGAATACACAGGTTGTCCAAAGAAGTAGCATATGCCCCTTCTTTCCTGACTTTGAGACACTTCTTTCAATGCACATAGCTCAAGATAAATCAGATGCTAAAGGAGATATTTATGATCTCCATAACTCAATAAACTGCATTTACACTTACAGTACCTTGGCTCTTTCTGGGCTGAAAAGACCATAAGACCTCACGTATAGTTGTATAAATAAATGAGCATATGAAATATAGTAACAGGAGCTCTTGCGACCCATAGGAGTCTTTGGAAAAATCCCCACTAATCTATTAATAATAAAGAATCTGTAATGCTAAAATTGCAAACCCTAGCACACCCCCTCTTCATAGCATACCAGAGAGACTTTTTTTCTGGTAACAGTAGCATATTGAAGACAGCACAGGATTGACACAAGCCTAGTTCAAATCTGGAAGCCGGATGCCTAGAATTAAGAGCATTCCCATGCAAGATATTGGATATTCAGCAAAATTCTCAGCTCAATGTAAAAAGCTAATATTTTTAAATGAGATAAGTATGAAAGCGCCCAGTACAATGAATCAGTGTAGAACTCCTAGCGTTACTGGACTGGGTATCAAATTGTCTCCATTTCTTGCTGCCCCTAAATTAGAAATTCAGAGTACAACAAACATGTATTTAAATGCAGATGATGAAGATACAGTGGGGAGCTGGAATCTCTGGCACAGATGAAAGTGTTGCTCGTAGTCCTGATACCAAACATTCAACTAGAATATAACTTACAGTATTGACTTTTTACACACTAGGATTAGGTTTCAGACTTATACCCCACGGATAAATCAAGTGCTCTCTGCTTAGAAGAATTTTCTTCCCAACCTGTCTACAGATATACAGATGTGACTGACTCAGATGGATTAAATTGCAAGGGTGCCTTTATTGGCACTTTGTCTAGGGACCTAAAGTTCTGATTGTGCAGCACAGTTCTCCTACAAGAGGTGATTTCTGGAGCCAGCTACACATCCAAGAAATTCAGCCGCAGTTCACAGAGCACTGTACCCCAAGGAGCACTGTCTATCACTCTTGCACTGAATTTCAGTACAGAAAACACATAGATTGTTTCCTACTTTCTGTCCTCTGTTTCTGAGCACTAATATGACCACTCCTTCTAGTATTTCCAGGTTCCCAAACTGGACAAATAACGTGACAGTAAAAAATACATATAATATTTCATCAGCCATTAAAGGAACAGTGCTGTGACTGGGAGGCCTAAATTCCTTTCTTCTCTTCTTTGTTAGTCTTTGTGTATGTTTTATTTTTTATACAGTACTTCAGGCATCACTCAACAAATGATAATCTCCCCACACAGAGTCACAGTACAATAAACAAAGCGAGGTTGAGAAGATTCATTTAGCAAGGAGGCCACAGTTATTTCATTTTTAGCTTAGTTCTTTGAGCAACAAGACTTGAGATATCATATTGTGTATGTATATTCATGCTTGACTTTTTCTCCCATCAGCTTAGGAATCATTGTCTGTTTTTTCCCAAATTTAACAAGGTTAATAGCCTTGAAAATACTATGTTGCATAAAGAGGGAAGCAAACAGCTGGGCGAAGCAGGGAAATGCTGTTAGTGCCTCCACAGAGGGGAAAGATAAAAAGGAGCAGCCTTAGTTAGACTTCAGAGAACCCACACAGGACAGCACTGCCAAAGGGGGATGATTCACTTCCCAGCTCACAGACTGCGGGCATCTGTGGATCAGGATCACTAAACACATGAATTTGTCCATCTGTGCCCACGGTCCTGCCCGCCAGCAAGGACAGATGCTTCCTAAGTCCATGCCATTATCTGAGCACTACCAGCACATACTATGGCTGTCACCAATAGGTTCAGCTGACAACTACTTCTGCAAGCCAGCTGATGGATTGTCAAGGCTGGATCTTGGAGGAAAGTCCTTGTCTGGCACGTGTGTCAGTCTAAGAAGAAATGCTCGCTCCTTCAACATGCCATCTCTTACTAGCATTTTGCCTTTTTGCAAATGGCTGTAAGATTATATACACCTGTATCTTGAATTAAACTGTCACTGTACTCTAGAGATGAAAAAGTCCCTTATTAACTCCCACATACCTTCCTCGTTTGACACAGAGCCGTTAAAACATTACCAATTCATTCAGGCAGGAAAGACACTGAGAAAGATGGTGCTTTGTGGAGGTACAAGATACACTCAGGCACCTCTACAGTATCCAAATCTGTGATTTGGATGGGTCAAGAATTTCACCAGGTTAACAACAACAACAAGAATTCTAGCAGACAGACAAAGAAAGCTGAAAGCTGCAAATTTCTCATAGTATTTTAGGCACCAGTTTTTCCTTACATACACATTTTTGATTGCTACATAAATCTCAGTGATAGAAGTGCTCCATGCTGAATGCAAATACCGTTTCGTCCGAAAACCAAGGCACTTCTGCACCAATACTTACACCTTATTCACATGATAAACCCATTTTTTTGTGACTTTATTATTTGTCCTTAGTAAAGTGTATGAAGAAAAAAGCCAAGCTAGGGGTAATTTATGCTCGGAATAATATAGGAATCTTTAATGATACTGTATATGAAACAAATGCTCCTCCATGAGAATACGGTTAGCAGAAGCTGCCCTCAAGAAAATTAGCACTGTTTGTAGCTAAATAATGTATTTGAACAAGAAGGGGAAGAAAACGTTTATATACAGATAGCCTGAAATATTTTCAGCTTGCACAGAAATGTGTTCGCTCCATTTATTCAGGGTTTTTATTTTTAAACAGGAATTGTATAAAACCTGATTTAAACTATGAACGTTTTAGTGGCAGCAGACAGGTTAACAGTTTTCCTAATCCAGAGAGTAGCAACCTCTTCTCCAACAAAAATTTTGACAAAAGAATAAATTACAGATGTCCACTTTACAGCCTTCAAAAAAAAAAAAAAAAAAAGACCAAAAACGTTTGAGCAACTGAAAGCTCAAAAATCGCCAGAGAGAATTATGACCAAATGCCACATATTAAAAAGTTCTCCACATGTGGCACAGAAAGAAACAGTCAATTCACTGCAATTGTCTGCTTAACAGGTTGAGGCTCTATCCAACTGGTAGCAATCAGGCAGGACACTAGAGCGGGCAGGAAATCTAAAATTAGGTTTTACTACCTATAATGGAGGATTTATAGGATAATTTAATTGGCAGTCTTGGGACTGAAACCCAAGGTGGGGGAACAAAAACATCTTTCTGGATATACTCTATGAACCCTTACTGTAGTGGGCTGAAAAATAAAAGTACTGAGGAAATAACCTAGAGATGAAATATCCCGTTTCTAGTGCTAAGTAGGAGATGCATGAATACATTTGTGGGTACATAGGGGATGGGGATAAACCAGAGATAGTAGGAAGTCACGCACTGATATAAACTGACTTTTCTTCTTTTTAGGGGAATGCCCTGTGAATTGCTTCTTGTAGTGAAACATGTCTCCAGCTACACAAAGGATGATAAACAGTCCCAGAGTAAACAGAAGGCTGCACTTCACTCCAGTGCTCTTCTGACATCGCAGAGCATGAAAGCACAGAACAAAGTTTATTGACTGCAGCAGATTGAACCCAGCCTTGTATTCACTCACCCCAGGACAGCCATTGACATCCACAATACTTGCTGAGCCACTCTTACTTTTATTTCTCCGTGGCACTCCTATGCTTATACAGACCTTCTTCGTGTCAAACCCCAGTGAAGTAAGTAGCACTTCACTGCCGTCTCCCTGTTTACCAGGAGAGCTTTGAAAGGGTTAACATTTAGTTCTCTGCTCACTGAAAGGTTGTGGAGCTGAACAGGAGGTAACAGGATCCCCTTCTCTATCCTCATGTGTGTTCCACCCATGTCAGCATGTGCTACCAATGCATTTTCCATGGCTTACTGCATTTATTAGATGGGCTTTATGCCACCTTGGAAGGTTCAGAAAGAGGAGCCTGGACACTGACCACTGTCACCTAGCAAGGCGGGATGCACTCCTACATGCCATTGGCAGGTGATTCCCAGTCACTTCACCATGGCTACTTGCTGTAAGGTCCTCAAACAGCATGGAACCCCAACTTCATATCTGACTGGAATTCAGAGAGCTGCATCAGTACTGGGAAGCAATACACCTACCTTCCCCTTTCAGAGCACATCTCCTAACTCTTTTTAATATCATGACCAAATCTGCTTACAGTTTCCAAAATTCCTGCAGATATTCCTTTTTTTTTTTTTCCCTTTTGGCAAATCCAATACTATTTAAAAATGGCAGTCACTCATCTCTACTCCCAGCTACCAGAGCCAAGGACTATCCATTCCAAAATTTTTCAGTAACGGGATCTCCATTGCGGACCTTTATGAAAACATTATATATAGCATTTGACAAATGCCTTTACCTTTAAACCCCCCACACAGCCATATGTCTTTTCAATGGTGACAATTTTTGAAAGGATGACAGAACATGCTTAGTATTATTACCTCTAGTTTATCATTGGCAGTGTCAAAAGGAAATGTAAACAATCAAGTCAGCATAGAAATTCTTGGTTATTATTCTTAGAATAGCAATGACATAAAATTATAAGCTAACATAAATTAAAAAAAAAAAATAAACAAAAAAAGCATTCCCGTTTATTTCAGAAAAAGACAGGAAGGAATAGGCTGAAAAATTCCAAGTCTGCCTCAAAAATTTCTCTCAGCACATTTCAAATTTGATTGGCATGACACGAATAAGTCCCAGAAACAAGAGAAAATCAATAGATTCCAAAAATCAACCTTTGCAAGAGCCCTGCTGATAGGCAGTAAGTCTACAGTAAAATCGGTCAGGCCGTTTGGAAACCAGCCCATTGAGAAGGCTACAACATCTCCAAAAAAGGTGCTTATGTAGATCTAAGTGTGGCATTTCAAGTATGGGCTGATGCTTTTACCATTAGCTTTTTTGTGAGCACTAACATCAATCATCATTTATTTCTTGCTTTTTAAATTGTTCTTCTAATCTTGATTCTACAAACATGAGTACGAAAAATCGCACTGCCATCAGCAGGGAAAAGGTTTTGCTGTTTTAAAGCCACTCCTGCTCCTCCACCACACAGCCTGACGCAGATAGACTTACAAGTCATTCTTATGGCTAGGATGCTGTTGAAAGACCATGTCAGTATTTTTCATGATACTGAAAATTTCCTTTTTCATAGATCAATTTACTTTATATCTCAAATTACATTTGAAGTTTACTTTATATTTGAAATGACTCTTCATAAACCTTCTTTTTTATTTTCCCCTGGCTTACATTTTCCACCTTTGGGGATAACATAGTTACACTGAAGTAAAGAAAACCTTTGTGTGTTAAATATGGCCTCTCTGTTGCCTAAACTAAAATCCCTGAAAAGTTTACAGGCCTTGACAGATTCAGGGTGTGGTACATCACACTCCTTCATGCAAACACAGCCTACATCTGCGAGTAAGTTGCCTTTTCATGGAAATACTATTCAGAGAGCATTTTCATAAAAATCCACCCTGGCACTGTTCTGTTTGTCTTGACATTCGCCCAGCTGTGTTCCTTCCTTGATTGATTTTTCATTTTGAGCAAGGCACGACAGTCATTTTCATGGGGTGAGCTGGGGAAATTTTCCATTTTTACATAAGAGTAAATGCTGTAGTCAATGCATTAGGGCTGCATGAAGCAGCAATAAAACCTGGAGTAGCTGTATTTACAATCAAACCTAGTTTGAGAAAACATTTCAACCTCCAGCTGCCCTTACTAAAGATGAAGCTAGATTACTATGATTTTATGATTCTAATACAGTGTGCTGACTCCCAAACTTAACTTTCCCAGGAGAAAACACCAGGTATTCTTGAGAGTTTGAGTCAGGCCTGGTAGAGGTCAACACAAGTCCTTCCACTAGCCTGAGCAGGGTACAAGGTCCAGCCTAGTTTGCCCAGGCGGAATGGGGCACAGAAGAATAGGAAGGGGCCATTCTCAAAGAAAAAAGCTGCTGGTCCAGATGGACAAATTAAACAAGGTCACACCACTGCCACTGATGCCGCCTTTCAGCCACCAAGTCCCAGTGATGCCCTGAGGCACTGAGCACCTCTCAGGCACAGTATCTTATTTCTTCCACCAGCACACTGAAATTTAACCATTTCTGCAAAATTTAACTACTCTGGCAGCAGGCCATGCCAAGGCCAATGCAGAAAGGACCCCAGGATGTCCTCACATACCCACTGAGCTCTGCACCATCACCAAACAAAGGCTAGAAAAGCTCTCCCACAGAGGCAAGGATCACAAAAGCAGGCTGGGAGGCAGAGGCTGTGCCCATACTGGTCCCATTGGGAGAATAAGCCAGTGCTCTATCTATCTCGTGCCTGCGCAAGGACACTCAGTGCTGGGCTTTCTGCACCACACCAGAGCCAGCTGCAGCACTTTCACTCAGCTGCAGCCACCTCGCCTCATATCACCGCATTCTCGTGTGGACAAAGGGTATTTTGACCGTGTTTCCCAAACACAAATAGTAAATTCTTATTTTAAATGACGGGTTTCTTATTTTCTGAAGAATTTGTCCTATGCTGAGGCTGAAAACGGACAGTCTGTGGTCTCTTTTATGAAGTTGGTTTTATCCTTTTGGAACCAAAGTGGTAAACCACTAATGGCATGAGCATTTTTCTCATTATCAGTTACAATGTTAATGGCTCTTATTTAAGAAAGCAGTATTTTAAAACCTTTCAGGCTTGCATGTCCAGTTATTAGACCTCAGACCGTTTATTGTGTCTTCTCTTAAGAAAGTTCTTTTATAGTGTTAAATGGAAGAGGCCATTTCAAGATCAGACAGCAATTTGCATCAGTAAACACTTTTAGGAACTTGTTGCTCCGGTGTCTCAGATCTGACTCATTTTCAAAATCTCTCGCCTGAAGGTTCAGCGCACTCCAGTGCTCAGGTCTTCTTGTAAATAGCTAAATGTTCAATTAAAATTGTGGTCTAGCAGCTGAAGCAAAGGCAGACTTTAACCCCAATGCTAGTATCAAGCTCTGCTTTGTAGTCTTGTGCAAATCACTCAGCCCAGTCTTAGAAAACATTCACAGAAGCAAAGGGTTTCAAATTTGTTTGCCTTAACCCTCCATCTCCAGGAGTCCAAAGCTACCCAGACATCAGTGACCAGAGAGGTTACTTTTGCACAAGGAGCAGAAGGGACTTTTGCTGGCTTCTCTTTTTCCTCAAGTCCCATCCCAATGGAGAAAAACAAATGCACCATCACAGCTACCAAATGGCACTAGAGGAGAAATGTCCAGGGTTGGAATGGGAATGAGCAAGTTTAGGAAGGGTAGAATGGCAAGCATAAAGGCTCTAACACTAGAAAAATCAAAGCACATTCGTGAAACAACAGCCCAACACTTTGAAAAGTATGAAGCACGTATTACAAAGTGGTTGCCAAAGGGTTGCTGTCATCTCCAGGAAAAGCAAGCATGCCACAGATATTTCCTGTGCACACTGATCCTGGGGGAACACTAAAAGTTGGTTATTACACAGACCTACTCTAAATGTTCTCACTTTCATAATATACATGAGTGTTCTCTCACTGCATCCATTTTTGCTACAATCCATTGGTGGGCAGCATACCTAACTCAGCTTTTGTTTAAGTTCTTATGTTCTTCCAGGATAATTGGCCCTATGGGACTTTAATCTAAATGGAGTGTATCTTTGTAGGGACCTCATAGAGGTATTTCTAATGTTTAATGGTCTCCTGAATTACTACTTTCCTCCCACTGTGAAGGAAATGGGCTCGCCGCCATCCGTTTCCCTGCAGCATTCATTACCTCTAGCAGCATGGATGTTGAAGCAGCATCCCTCAGCCCATCCCATGCCTCAAAAAACACAAAAAAAGAGAGGCAAAGTATTCATCCTCCTTCACGAAGGAAGACTTGCTTCACATCGATGTACTCAAGCAAAGGTTCCCCTCACGTGCAATTACTTAAGATCCATCCATTTGGGTTCACGCCGGGGGGCTAAGGCAATTATATCCCAGCACAGTTTGCTGACTGAGGGTGACTTGCTGACACGGGCACATACCTGCCAGTGATGTGGGAATGCAATCAGTCTATGTGGGGCTATTTTTGCCTTTCTTGTGCAGACATTTCTCAGACCACTTTCTAATGCCTTCCAGACCACCAGCATCCCACAGACCATATGTGGAGTAACACCGCCATAGACTAACTGGTTAATGAGTTATTCTCACAGCCTGCAATAAGGCTCCCCTTAGGAGCTGGTAGACATCTCATTGCCTGCCAGCAGGCATAGCTGAAAACTGGTTTTCAGCTGCTGTCAATACCTAATTTAAAATGCTTGTAATTATAGCAGTACAACAGTAACATTTTGTTTACCTAAAAGCTAAGCTCCTCATTCATTCCCTCTGCCCCTGGCAAACAACCGCCAGATACGAATGCACAAAAAAAGGAGGGGCATAACTTTAAAAACTGTAGCGAGCCCTTAAGTTCATTGTGGTTACGAAATGCCAGTGTACCAAACCCCATGGCTAACCCTGACACAACCCCAGACGCACTCCTCTAGGTCAAGCTGTGCTCAGAGCATTGGGTACCTCAGCACCCAAGTGCTACCTCCGAGCCCAGCCTGACGGCAGGTGAATGAACAATGCTTCATTACACCGTGTTTTGTCATGCTGCCTCTTCCTTGGGTGAGTTTGTCTTCTAGAATCATTTTAGCAGTGGTAAGAGAAAGCACACAGGTTTTCCAAAGACAGAAAGCTTCTTGTCATGGGTTCAGCAGTAGCAGTCATTTTTCTCCTTCTTAGTAGTTGGTGCAGAGCTGTGTTTTTGACTTGTGGCCTGAGAACAGCTCCATTTCAAAACTGGGGTTTAAGGTTTCCTCGTAGTGGTCTCAGCTCCCTGCTAGACAATGCAAACAGGGCTAGACCCATCTTCACAGCCATTCAGCTTTTGGTTAGTGACAGTCCTGTGTGTCCCCCAAGCCTGTTGGGCTTTTCCTCCCCATCCTGGGCCGTTGAAATCACCTGTCTCACTGCAAGAGAAGGAGCTGATATGTAAAAAGTGATGTACTTTGGCTGTAAATGTCATCATATCCGAAACGCCTTTCAAATTTAAACCAGAAAAGGTAGGATTTCCCTGCCATAAGAAGCTACTGGGCCCTGTGAGGAACTAAAACAGGAGACCTTGACAGCAAATCTTCCCTGACTTCTTGCTGCCAAGGGACTGGGAGGAGGTGAGAGATGGAGCAGGAGGAAGTCATAAGACCTGCAGGTATATGACCCATGCCTCTTCCCCTATGAAAGATGAGCCCACACAGAGAAAGTGGAAATTCTCTGAGTTCCTTCAAGGGAAATTTTATCAAGAGAAAAAGCAGTGTCCATTTCCTGTGCTAAAAAGACAGTGCCTTTAAATGCCATAGTAACTCGGGGAATTAAGGCTTTAGGAAATCATCACAAACACTTCCAGGGCTTTCCCGGCCCATTGGAAACATGAGAAATAAACACTTAAACTGAAGAGCTCTGCCCTCTCAGAAGCCAATGAAGAAGCTTCAACCACTTCAGCAAGGTCAAGATTTCATCCACTGAACAGAAACTCAGAGGTTTCAAACCCTTCCACGGGTTATTCTGGAATGGAGGAGGAAAAGGAATTTACGGGTTAGTGTTTTTTCCCATGTAAAACCAAATGAAGGTGGTAAAGATGTTAAAATGGGTTTCTTCTTTTTCTTTTCAAGAGACCAATGGTCTAGGGGAGGACAACAGGACTGACAAACACCCATGAGCACATATGGTGGAGTACAACACTGGTTTTGACTTTCTGTGCACCAGCTAAGCTTCAGCTTCATACCAAACCATACAAAATCCCCACACAAAACACTCATCCCACCAGCAAGGGGGGTGCTCGCCTCTCACATGAGTGTCAACATTGCCACTTCAGGATGCTGGTTGCCAGGGTTGATTTGTTTCCCCACAGGCCCATAAACACTCACAGCTTACGTCAGTGTGGTTTCAGGCTCATTTTTAGCTTAGACCATTCACCTCACATAGTCCAATTGGAACCCAAAGTCAATGGTCAAAAGGAGCCTCGCTGTGCTTCAGACGAGTTTACTGATCTGAACTGCACTTCTGTAGGGACACGAGGATGTCAGAAATCAGCACAGAGAGCTACCCAGAATTCATCCAATCGTTAACAGGCAGGAACTAAATCACACTTTTCCAGTACAAATGGTAAAGCTATCCAAGTTCAAATCCCCTCCCCACAAAATTCATATGCCTCCTTTTTATTTTTCCTGGTGTTAAACATATGTTACATATGCTCTACAAAACTGATACTCAATTAGTCCAGTTGCAAAGCCAGGGCTGAAGTGCAGCAAACATCCCTGCTCTCACTCCCATTTCTGCTTTCCAAGAGAAGTGCCAGAGAAAGTATTCTATTTTTGTAAGAGTTTAAAGGGCATGGTCAGAAAAGTGACTATGTAAAAATGGCACCTTTTCATCCAGCAGATCTGTTCCCAGTGAGTATTCTGAGTCATGTCTGCTTACTTTAGTGACCAAAAATAGATTTTTACTACTTCTAACTCCCCTTTAGTCCTGCGAAACCAACACAGAAAAGAGGGAGTTATATAAATCCTATCCTAGACCAAAACCCAGCAGGGCTCATTAACTACATACGAAGGGCAGAAGCAAGGGCTGGAGGTGCCTCTGTGAGTGGCTGAGCGACCAGTGGGTCCTCTGTCCTGTTCCACGCACATCACATCACACAGGGTGGTGTTAACCGAGAGGGAGAGGAGGAGAGCTATAATTCCCTTCACCCTGGCTCTTAAGACCTTCAGCAAACCGAGCCTCCCATCCCACGTTATGGCCCTGAAGACCAAACACAGCCTGAGCTCCCTGGGCCCCACATTTAGTTACTACCGTCTTTACTTTAAAGTGTCATGGAAAACACAAGCAAATAACAAACACAAAGCTGGCCCTTCCCTCCCTTCTGATGGCTCTTGCAGACTGCAGCCTCAGAGGTCAGCTGTACTCCTTGCAGGGACAACTTCCACATCAAGACACCAAGCAGGGGCAAAAAAATGCTCCTGAGCCCAGGCACAAAGCTTATGGGCCCTCCAAAGCAACCTTTCTATAGCTGTGCTTTGAGAGCACATATATCCAGGCGTACTGTCTGTGTGGTTAGTAAAACCCTTTTATGAAGGATGAGATAGTGGACTAGTTAAAAAAACCAACTTGCATTACTGTTTCCTTTATGAGCAGAACAGAATATTAACAGAATGACAGCAGTATTAATCCATTCCTATGTTGCCCTAATGTTAAAAAAAGAGATGGTTAATGTTTTCATTTTTTCATGGTTTTCATGAAGCTAAAAGAGACAGCAGTGTAGAAAGCATAAAAAGGTTTTCTGTTTCTATTCCTAATGTTTCTATTGCTGGTGATAAAACTGGACAGCTAAAAGGTAGTTTGACAGTAAAAATGAAACTATTATGTACTAGGTCAACTTTAAAATGAAAATAATAGACAATATGAATCCTTCCCAGTCAGACTGTAAAACATTCACCTGGTCTCTCTGCTATACTTTCACTTACATTTTTTTCCTCCAACTCCCTAAGACAAGCTGCCGGGGCATGGGCTGGTCCCTGGATACAGAATTCAGTGCACTCAGTGCCAGCCATCTGAAAGTCAAAATACCAAGTTCTGCAACCCAGAATTCTACCCAATTTGATGGTCAGAGTCTGCATTTTCAGTGACATTCCCAAACTAACCTAGTTGTCTCAGACTGGCAAGATAAACCTGTCCTCTGACTAGGGAGGGAACTCACACAATTACTGTAAACTAGAAGTTTGATTTTTAGGTGGCTACAGCTAGGTGAGGTGAATCCTACCCTCCTAAACCCATTTGTCCGTCTCACCACATAGAACTGGCATCTTCACACAGAAGGACCAAGATGTCAGGTTCAGATTTCTCCACCTTCTCTCTTCATTTCCAGAGGGTGATAAATGGCTTTGCTGACATGAAGCCTTGGTTGTGCCTACCAGGAAGGTGCTCTGTGGTTTCAGGATGCTGACATACATATTGGTGACAGATGATTTGGCTTGTCTTGATTGTAAGAGATACAGAGCATGTTGCAGACTGTTTGCTATAAATACATAAAAGTACTTAAGAGCTTATAAATGTAGTGAAGGAATAAAAAGCACTAGCCCAAATTCCCAACTTCCCATTCTGGGCAAAACTAATGAAATTCAAGAAAAGGCACAAGATACCCACCAGAACCAAACTAGATCTTAATTTGATGTTAAATTCTTTATTTTAATTTGATATTAAATCTTTTATATTTTTTTTCCTTTTCAAACCTGTTTTTAATGCCATGGACACAAGCCTGTGCAAATAAAAAACCCAAATAACTTCTCTAAGCCTTTGAAGAACAATCCATGTAACAGTGGTTCTTTGGAGAAATTATGGAGAACTTTTACCATGTCTGCTTTGCAAGCGTCCTGCAAATCAGGGGCTTTTTCAAGGTTTTGCAGTTTAGTCTCAGTGCACATTGTGATGCAACCTATTAATGTTACTTTAGTAGTTTACTATAAATCCTTAGTGCATAATTTGTGAACTCTACAGAGAGCAGTCCATTTTATAAACAGAATTCTAAAACACCAGGTTTAAATTTACTGCAGGGTTTATTCAGAACTGACAAAGCCTCCTTAGAAAGCTAAATTTTGCTTAGAAGACTTTCCTTCTGCATAGCTACTGGACTTCTTTCTTTATAAAGCCCTTTTTAGTTACACAGTAAAAAAATGCAAACCATGAGACAAATATAATTTGTCCAACGTGAACTGTGTGATTGCCATATTTCATATTTTGTTCTCATTTAATGAAAGTAATTTACAGAAAAAGATACATTGTGCAATTTCCTAAATCCATGTGATTTTCAGATACACACTTAATTGTACCAAAACAAATCACTGCATGTAGTATAGCTACTGAGTATCAAAAAATATGAGACTTCTTGAAAGAGTCTGCTTCTGTCAAATCAGGTCAAACACACTGTGTGCAGCCATACTTAATAAGCTAAAAATAAAGTAATAAACTCAATGCAAGGCCAGAAGGTTTGAAAAGCTCAAACTGGTAAGCCTACATGACTTACAAATTGGAAGAAATCAATCAGATTTCGCAAACCATTTCGCTGTAAGCAGTTTACAGGGCATCAAGCTGCTACTCCTAAGCCACCACTAAAAAATGAAAGACGTGAAAACTTAATAAAGCAATGCATATTTACTAACAGCAAAATACTGGCAGAGAAAAAGAGACCCTTACTGATACCTTGTAGCAGAAAGCAAAAAGCAGATGGAAAAGTTGCTAGTTCAACAGGCAATATATTCGGAATGGGGAGAGGTTAAGAAGGAAGGGACCCTACTCCTGACCCCCTCACACCTGCAGTCTTAATCAGGCCTGCCTCTATCACCCCACTGCACCAAAGCTAGCAGCACAGGTGCTGCAGCAATGGCTGTGACCCGCTCGCCTCTCATTAGGGACCTAGTTGTGTGTTAGTCATAGGCAGCACTCCCAGTAAAACTCCTTTAGGCTGCCCCATGCAGTCTAGCACCCCGAATTGTTCTCCTGCAGCCGCCAGCTATTCAGCCAGAGAAAGCTCAATCAGTATTCTCCTGCTGCTATTTCTTTGCGAGGTGAAAAGAAAACAAGCCTGTTTCATTACGGACCTCCTGGAGAAAGCTGAAAACTTGGGTGTCTAAAGGGAGCTGATTGAAACCACATTTAAGCTCAGATTTGTTTAACTTGCGCCTTGCAGTACAGGGCCTGCCGGTGCTCATCATCTCCTACAAGACAGCCTTTCTTTTTCAAATCAGCGGCTAATTAGGCACACGTAGTTCAAAGTTGCAGGCTACCTGACAAATTCAAAAGATCTGAAATACAACAGAAGTCAGTGTTCGTTTGCATGAGCAGCATCTAAAGCAGCAGCAGCTTCTTAATACCCTACCAATCCTACAGAGTGTCTAAGCAGTCAGGCAGCTTCTGCCTTCTTCCTCCTGAAAGGACCAGCAGAAGCCCAGGGTCTTTTAGCAGACAGTGGAAAGGATGGAAGCGTTGCTACTGCCAAGACACTTTATTGAGCACCTGGGTATCAGTGTCCACATTAAAATGAATCAAAACAGAAGACCTCAATTCAAAACCAAGACCCCAGCTTTCCAGCCACTTGTGCACAGCAGCAATCTCCCAGACACAACTGATCACTCGGAGTTCTGCTGAACAGCTTCTGCAGCTACAATTTGATGCCCTTAGTTTTAAACCGTTCTCTATCAAAGCCTGTTGTATCTCCAGCTCAAATGAAAACTTACGTTTATCATTTTCTCTTTGGGGCAGACAATTAATATTTATATGATTCTTTATCAAACAAATATAACTATGTATTTCGTTCCTGGAATATGTTTTCTCTTATTGGAATGAAATTGTGCCAAGAAGGGATTTCATCTCATGCAAGCAGCATGCAAGGACAATCCACTTACCAGGATAGCTTTCTGAATTAAAATGTGGCATTTCAGAATGGGCCATGGCAAAGGTAAGTTGATGAAAACAAGCCCTGCAGTGCTGCCTCATGCTCCACGCAAGGAAAAGTGCCACGGAAGTCAGTAGGAGACACGCTTCCCACAGCAGTACGGGAAGCAGGCTTTTTGCAAATCCACTCATGCTTACTTTAGATCAAATACCGCTCTTCCTCTCAAACAACATAAAAAATGTCTCACTGCATACATTTCAGGTTTGACATATACACCAATTAACGAGGATATGAACTACATCCACAGCAGAATACACTCTTTGGGTTTCATTGTGAAATTACTATTTCTTGAATTCAATCAAGCCCTCAGATTACACACATACCACTAAATATAAATAGAAGACACTAAAATGCAGTTTAAATATAACAGATACGTCCGCAAGTCCATATTTAGATATACCCTTTAATTTTTTCCTATTGCTTACTTCTTACTTACATTTAAATTTAGCAAAGTAATTTTAGACTGCCAGTTTTCTACCTACACTAGTTAACTATGCTGTGAAGGAAATACATTAGATTTTCTCCACTTATATCATTACCTTCCAAAATGCTGATGCGATACAAATTCTCGTGACTCAAACCTTCAACTGAAAGACAAAATGATGCTCGACTTCACTGGGAAACCTGCCTGCCAGAAAGTGCATGGCTAGAAATAAAAAGTATTCTAGTGGCTGTGAAAGTGGCCTGTTGTGGGTATAATAATAAACAGTGCAGTGTTACTGCACAGAACGTAATTCTTTCAACCCAAGAAAAACATCATTATAATTCAGGTTGAAAATATCTTGCCCACATGAACTTTTTTTTTTTTTTTTAACGAACAAAAGCATTTTAAATCAACTGTATAGAAAAGCTGATGTACAAAGTATAAACTAGTCCCTGGCCTTCCCTGCTGTACAGCAGAAAACCAGTGGGCACCATCAGACACTCAAGGCTAAGCCTGCACCGCTGACCTCAGCTGATACGGACCAGGCCCAAAAGGCCTTTTCTCACCATACCCGTGCCAACAACTTCCACCTCGAGTTCGGGACACACATTTCCACAGAGCTAACTTGCATGATAAGAAGTACGGTTTGTACTGATTAAAAGAAGTACAGTTTGCACTTACAGTCGCCTTTTTCTGAAAAAAATAACAATAAAAAAAATCACTTGAAATAAAACGACAAACTTCCCAAGAGTGGGAAAAAGCCCAAAACAATTGATATTTCAGGGAAAGGGTTAACTTCAACCCAAACATTTGATATTATTTTGTTGTTGCCCACTAGTAACTCCTGGAGCATTGAGTAAGGCAGAGGAAAGGAAGGAAGCGAAACATGTAACGTTTCAGGGCTACCAGATGCCAACAGCACTGCAGAAGCTTGTCATGGTTTTTGATCCTCACTGGAGTGCACTTAACCAAGAGGAAAAACTGCTGTATACAGGAACCTCAGTGAAGTGGTCCAATGCAGTATTCTGCAGAGGGAGAACCAATGCTATGAGTCTCACCTTTTGATAAGTGAAGCGCCATGGTTTTGGAGAAATCCCAAAGGGGGAGGATTTGCCTCATTCAGTAGCCAGCTATTTTGCCCATGTGGCATTGTTCAAACCAACTGGACTACAACATGCACCCCAGGGGTTTGTATTCGTTTACACAACTCCATGCACACATAAAAAATAAACTTTCCACAGAAGAGCAGATAGCAAAGATGCATCTATATTGTGAAGGTGAAAGCACTGGCCTAAGGCTGAATCATCATTTGAATGGTAACAACTGCGGGGTGTAGCCTGGTATTTCAGATAGGAAAGGTCTTACCTATTAACATACAGCCAAGTGTACCTGAGGTAAGAGACACTACCTCCAAGCTTGTAACAATCTGTTTTAAGCTTACGGTTCCTATCATGAAAACTCCTCAATGGACTCATACACCCAGATTTCTTTGGTGCCTGACAAAGAACTCAAACTTGCTTAAAAGAAAGAGAAGCCACCGTCACTCCCACTCATAAATTACCAGAAGGAAAATATGCTATTAGAACATATCTTTAAGAACCAAATGCTTCATAAACTACAATCCAAATGCAGTAACACCTTAGGAGCAAAAAGTCTTGACTAATCACACCTAGGACTTACACTGACAGATCATTTATAAAATTCCTGTAACATGTAACTCTATCCAGTACTATATGATTTGTTTAACTTTGGGACTAAATTGTGGGAGGTGGGGACAGACGCTGGTCAAAGCTCCAAACCCTGAAATGCTTTTGGAGGTAGTGATTTTTTTCCTTTCAGTTTTTCAAAGAATCACATGGCAGGTTTGCCAACGTTTGCCTATGCATGTGTACGAAAGAGAAAATAAAAACTGACTATTGGACTAATCCAATATATAATATCTTTGGTTTTACAGATGTCCTTTAAGAAATAGGTAAGATTATCAACATTAAAGTATATTTGTCCCATATGATGTATGGCTTAGTTTATTTTTGCCTATACTTATTTCTCTTTAATTAGAAAATTGTCAATCTATTTATCATCCTTGATTTTCCTATCTGTTCAGATGTGCTTGAAATCGCATA
Organism: Psilopsiagon aurifrons; assembly: GCA_025447955.1. Taxonomy (NCBI): domain Eukaryota; kingdom Metazoa; phylum Chordata; class Aves; order Psittaciformes; family Psittacidae; genus Psilopsiagon; species Psilopsiagon aurifrons. The sequence continues at coordinate 1,318 of JAOEHY010016642.1, read as the reverse complement.
TCTTATACATATAACCTGATGAAAGTTCACATTTCATACCCTAGTGAGAAGCCGTCTTTGTCCACTTCACTTGTTTCAGTGAAACCAGGGAAGTGGTTAAAGGGTTAAACCAAAGGAATGTGACATTTCTCCATGTGCAGTTCATAGACCTATCCTGGTTTTCCTAATGGACTCAAAATTAGATGGGCAGAATGCAATATCCAAACTACTACTTCAGAACTGAAGCACAGTGTTAATTCACAGAATGACACTCTCAGTACAAATAAAAACTTCCTTGGAGAAAGAGACAGTTTACTTGTACCCTGGCTTCTCAGCAACAGCAGCAATGAATGGAAGTTTATGTTAGCCAGAACTTGCAACTTCAGCTTTTGTAAATATCATTACGCATACTCCAAACTCCACAGCAAAGTAACCTGGTCACCAAAATCGATCTCCGTGCATTGTATCACAGCACTTACTCTAAAAAGTACCTGAACCACCTCAGGCTCTCAGATCAGCTCAGGTAACTGAAGGTTTTCCTACACACAAGAGGTAGTCAGCTTTTGAGCAGGCGATGGAGATACTAGTTAATTGAAAGATGAATTGCTGAAAGAATTACAAACACACTACCGCTGCTATTACGAACCAGAGAAAAAAAAACGAAGGCGGGGGGGGGGTGGGGGGGTGGATATGATGATACAATTCCAGAGGCTGATGCCCGAAAAGACAGCAGCCATCCTGAAAACAAACAGCGTTAACGCTCAAAAACCATAGTAAGTCGGAAAAGGCCAGTCTGGGAAAGTAGCGCCTGCAGTAGATACGCGGCTCCAGCTGCCGCCCAGCGCCCCGGCCGAGCCCTCGGAGCTGTCCTGCTCTAGCTGCCGACGTGCCGCGGTGAGGGGCGCCAGCCCTGCTGCCCGCTGCCCCGCTCTCCCCGTCGCTCCAAGACCCGACGGCTGCGCCGCGCCCCCTCCGCGCCCGGCTCTCCTTTCGTCCCCCCCGCCTCATCGCTGCTCCGGAGTGAAAAGACTTACCGGGCGAGGCCTGGGAAGCGGGCGAGTCCGGAGTCCCGGGGGAGGCGGGGAAGACGGGAGGGGACGGGAGGGGACGGGGTCGGGGCGCGGAGGGCGCCGTCGGGGGAAGGCAGCGGCCGCCGGCGGCGGGAGCGCGGGCGGGAGTGAGAGAGCGGGCGAGGGGACGGCGGCGTTGCCGACTGCAGTGAGTCACTTCAGTCGGGACGGGCTCAGCCCATCGCGCTGGCCTCGGGCTCCGTGCGCCTCTTCCTCTCGCCAATCGCCGAGCGGGGCAGCCGCCGCTCCCCAGCGCTCCCCGGCTCCCC
>JAOEHY010016641.1:0-31602 GCA_025447955.1 Psilopsiagon aurifrons | reverse complement strand
TGGGCTGAGCATCGGTCGGTGAGTGATGAACGGTTGTATTCTCTTCCCTTGTTGTTTCCCTTGTCATTATTATTATTGGTGGTAGCAGCAGTAATTAGTGTTATAGTTTAGTTACCAGACTGGTCTTATTTCAACTCATGGGAGTTACATTCTTTTGATTCTCCTCCCCATCCCTCCAAGAGCAGGGGCAGGAAGGGGGAGGAGTGAGGGAACAGCTGTGTGGTTCTGAGTTACTGGCTGACTCAGCTACATGGACTCAGCAGCTTTATAGGGATTGGTCCACGCACTAAGGAATGATCTCTCTCTCTCAGACTCTCTCTGTGGATGTGTATATATATGCATATATATGAGATAAGAGTAAAGGTCTATTGAAAATGTGGGATCTGAGCATTATGTGAATGGTATGGAATAAGGGGTGGATACTGGAGGTCCCACCAAGAAAAGACGAGATTGAGCATTTTCAGGGCATTTTCAGGGTGGTGTGGCCATAGGCCACTGAGCTTAAACCATAACAATAAATTTGGCTATTTCAAAATAGGCAAATTTTACCCATCCTTCAAAAACTAACTTTACCTGCAAACAGAAATATTTACGGATCTTTAATACATAAAGATACCAAGGAGAATATCTTTGGGGGGGTCGTTCTGAAACAGAAGAAAGTTCAGGTTATTTATTTTACAAAGTAAATTTCTATTCACACATGGTAGAGAAGATATGCTATTTCTACTTCAAAATAATCCTGCTGAATTCATTAAACAAACGTTCAACATCATGGTTTGAAGGCTTTGTAGACTCTATGATAGTGTAGCTAGTTCAGCATTTTAGAGCACCACCAGATGTAATGCATAGTAATCGTTGCGCATTGACAGCTTACACCCTAATGGCTCTGATGGAGCTGATATGATGTATTGCGTCATACCCTTATAGGGATATAGTGCTAAAACCAGCTGCATCTTGACAAACTCCACACAAATTAGATCTGAAGAATCGATGGCTCTGCATGCTGATAGTACATATAAGCTTAAAAGGTTTACATAAAATAAAAAATTAAGTGCTCAGGAGAGGTCCACTTTAGTAATAGTAATATTTTGCTCTTATCTAGACTCTTCTGCATTTCAGATCTTGAAAGACTTTGATTAATTGAACTCTACCAATACTTCTGCAAGCTTGGAAATGTTTTAATATCCTCCATTTCACACTGAGGCACAGATATGTTCTCTAACTTGCCAAGGTCACCCTGCAAGCCTGTGACTGGGAATCTGGTGCATCTAGCTTCAGCCCTAAGCTTCAGCCAGAGAGCTCATCTTCTGCTATTGTTTAGAAATATTAACAAACTTGAAATGCGCACAGTTATCATGTCATTCAAAGACCATTTAGGAATGCAAATTCATACTAATTCTAGTGCTAAGTCTTCAGCACTAGTAGAGGATAAAACTGATGCCTTTGCCCTTGCCTTTCTTTGATTCCATTCATTAAACTTAGACTGGTGATATTATTTGCATGTAATTTTTACAATTTAATTTTGAGTCAGGATGAGAGCAAAAGAGGGATTTTGTATTCTCTTGCAGGTTGGTTCAGGGGTGTCACAAGACTGTGCTTTTACATAATTTAATGAAGTCAGTGTGACTGTACAAAGGACTGCAGGACCATAAAATATAAAAAGAGAGAGACAGTTCAAGTGCAGAGTAAAATGAGATTCTTGTACTAGTACAATCTTCTGCTTTTCCCATGGGGAGCCGAAGTTTTGAGCCTCTAAGCTTAAAACAAGTGCAAAATTTTAGTACAAATTAATATTAAACCTGGGTGGAAGCTTCTGATCAAATAAAAAAGTGAGTAAGAGGTACACTGTACTTGCTCTTTGCTAGTGCTGTTATACAGACACCGGGTACAAACAGACAAATATTTTCACTGTAGTTGGTGGAGAATGCAACCAAGAGATCTGTGCAATACCTTAATTTCCTCCTCACCATGCTGTCTTTCAGCATAAAATTTGATGCAGTAACTCAAACAATCAGTGTGCCAACATTCTTCAGAAGCATGCCTGGACATGAAGTATACTCTTAATTATCCTATTCAAAGCACAAGCCATCAAATACTGCTTTCCATCAAGACAAGTCAGACAGAGGAAAAAGATTCCACCTGGCTTCCTCCAAGACTCTTGGTAGGCAGTCTTACTTGTCTTTAATCCTGCATAGTTACGACAGAAAGAGTGAGAGACAGGTACCTGAGAAATGACTGCTAATATTTTAAAAGACATTAGCAAGTGTTTAGAGTAAAAAACCAATAGCTTATCTTTTTCATGTCATTATGCTAAACCATAATTGATGTTGTAATTTATAAGAGGCTTACAAAGTCACATAATATCAAAACCTAATGAGCAGTTTAATACAGGTGTTCTAGAAGGTATAAATACAACGCTTGCCAGATCACATTCACAAGAGCTGCTTAATGGTCAGTAGAGTAGCAGCAAAAAAGGCACAGCCTGAGGGGATGAGAGATTTAATGTCAGTTAATAACATTTCATGCAGCATATACATGTATATTTTCCCAAGAGAACAGCAAAAGAATAAAGGGATGAAGAGATAATAGATATCCCAGTGGCTGTTTTATACTGGGCTCTCAATTTAATCAAGTCTGCTTATTAGAGGAGAGGAAATAATTCAAAAAATATAATTTATTCAATAAATTTCTTATCTAATTCAAGGGAAAATTTTCTCTGATTTGTTTAGTATTCAAAATTATTACAAAATATTTTCTGCACACAATGCTGGGTCTGAAATGACTTCAGAGATTTGCTGTGTAAGTATTCAAATAATATTGGGAAGGGGAAGCAAGGAAAAAGACAGGGAGAGAAAGAGATCTGTGCTTCAGTGAATGTCAATTGAAAAATCAAGTACCTGATTTAAATTTAGCAATCCATTGAGTCATACTGAAATTTGTCACAACCTACTGATTATTCAAGACTGTGAGATAACAAAGTAAGTTTACCTGCATGCTACTATTACTAAAGTGAGTAATTTGTCTCTATAAGCCTCATTATTGCTATGCAGTTTGTGTGAGCATTATTTTCTATAAAATCTAAATACATATATAATAGGTTTTTAAAAATGATTAATTTATTTTATAGGAATGTTTTCCAGTGTTCCCTTAGGAGACTGCAGGACAGAAAATTAACATGTTCTATTCCAAAGAGCACAGAAACACTTGCTCATCTTTAAGTACATATGTAAGAATCATTGATTTAATTGTATTATGTATTGTAAATAAAAGTTATTTTATCAGGAAAGAGAAAATGATCTTTAGTGTTTTTTTCCACAGTTGCACTGTAAATTGGAAAATTTGACTATTTTTAACTCTCCATGTAGAATCTCTTTCACAGGTTATTCAGCTAAGCATAACCACAGCCACTGAGTAATTTAGACATTATCATTAACAAAATTATTTAAAAATATTATTAGAATAGTACAACTGTCTCTAACTAAACAACCTGATAACATATCCACACAAATCTGGTTTAAAGAACACATTAGGCATTCACTAAAAGAAGCCACATACAAAATTCTTTGGCCAAATAAAAACAATGATAAGTAAGAAACACCCTTCAGGAACAGGCTAGCGTTCATCCAACCTAATTTACTGCCTCCAGTAAGAGAGGCAGAAGGAGAGCACATAAACTTGGCCACTTTCTACAGTCTATTCCCTTCATACATGTTCTTGGTGTTCAGAATGGTTTTGTTAATATTGTCAGTGGGTACATGCCTGCCCAGTATTAAAAGGACTAAAGGGCACCTTTGTGAAAGTGTTAGCCATGACTTTTTTTAACCACTTTCTGAACCGGCCAATAGCAGCTTCATCCACCCTCTCCAGTGACCCTTGATTCCAGAAGTTCACTATGTTAAGAAGTATGCTCACCAGCTTTCAACAAAACCCTTAATGATTCCAAGTTCCTATAGGTTTAATGTTTTGGAAGTTTGTGAACAACCAATCTGTATCTGGTTTAGCTATTCCCTACATAATTTCATGAAACTCAGTCATACCCTCTTCTCAAACCCAAAGAGTCCCAGCCTTTTATAGACTCTGCATCATTATCTTAAACATTTTACTTGGTTTTCTCCATACTTCTTTGGATTCTGCTACACTCTTCCTGAGATAGGGAGGCCAAACTGCATGTAGAACTCAGGATATTGACAAACTAATTTTTAGAGTGATGTCTTGTCCTCTCATCTCAGGTGCACTCTGCTCCTAAGGATAATCTATCAAATTTTGCTAAACATTCCAAACATTTTGGTGGCCTTTTGTCTGCCACTTAACACTGAGCTATTGACTTCAGAGAGAAGTTGGAGGTCCCTTTCTGAATTTTAAATGCCAGCTCTGAGTTCAGTATCATGTCAATGTTCTTTATGTTATTTTATTCTAAATATGTTAACTCACACTGAACTTGACCTGCTGAGTTTTGGTCTGCTTGATTTTATGGTGTACTTTGGGAGATCCTTACCATTGAAGGCACTGAAGAAAAACAGCATTGATGGGAACAGAAAATTTGTTATTATCCACAGACTTGCAGATTTCCCTGTCCATTGCCTTCTCCAGACAGCAGGTGAAGATGCTGTTTAAAACTGGTCCCAGTAGCAATCTCCATTCTGAAAGACTGACATTATTAGGTCCTATCCATTGATTTTTTTCTCCTTTAAAAAGCTCTCATTCAATCCCATGGCAACATAATTTCTTTAATAATCCTTTGGTGTGGAACCTGACAAAAGTCATGTTAGAAAACAAAGTCTGTTATATCCATTTAATCCCATTTATCCACATTATTACTGAAAACATCACTAAACTCAAGAATACACACGACCTTCTAAACAGGTTGTTTTTATTCATATACATACACCATCTTAACGGAAATGGAAATCAGACTTACTAATTTGTCATCCCCAAGGTCATCTTTAAAGCCATCCTGACAGATGGCAGATACAACAGCTGTCCTAGTCCTCTAGCTCAGTGTCCATTTGCAATGACATTTTACATCCCTTAGCCAAAAGTTTGGAAATTTCATATTCATAATGCTTGGTTTTATGCCATCTGGTCCTAGTGACCCTCCTAACCTGCCTGACTGGTCTAATACTTCCTGTGTATTTACTTCAAATTGATCCGTATCATCTAGACAATCTGCCTCAGTAATGCTTCAGGTGCAGGAGTCACAGGACGAAATGCCAATGCAAAGATTTCACTGAGTTTCTCTGCTGTGTCTTCATCAACCCTGCATGTCCCTTCTATGCCCTTGCCATGAAGCAGTAAAGTCATTGACAATCCTCACATGAATTATCCATCTTTGTCAAGCTTAGAAATAAAAATTATTTGTCCATATTGTCAAGTGAATGGAGTAAGTTTTAGATTCTGTGAACATAACCCTAATACATAAGCATGATATGATATTAATCCTAAACACAAGCATAATATTCCAGGGTATGTCCATAGCTTGCTGTTAGGTACTATTTTTACAATCTGCATAACTTGCAGATATTTAGACTTTGACATCCTTCAGAAAAGCATAGAGCACAGACTGAGATCATACACTGCAAATCATGCAAAGTTCATTTACATAAAAGGTTTATCCAAATCAAAGGACAAATATGTGATAAAATAATGTCACACCACTTAAACCAAAATTACAGCAACTTCTCTTCCTTCTTGAGGGCCTTGGAAAATTAAGTCCTTACTTTTGGGTAGTAAGATTTCCAAAATATCAACAACAGCCACACTAACACCAAAGTCTGTGTGCTGCTACTTATGTGCTGTTTCTACAAAGCAAAGGTTTTCCAGTTTCTTTCTTTCATACAGGCTAAATTCCAGGAAAATGATGAGATATACAGAAGTGTAAATCAAAAGCATTCACTACCCAAAGGAGAGAGAGATTATCAGCTGCCTCTGGTAATTGAAGTGATAAGAGAAAAATCTATGTTATTGTACTAGAACTACTGAAGAGATAAAAAGATTTTACTCTTATACAATGCTTTTCAGTTTTAAAACATTTACAAATACAAGGCTATAACAATTCCAAATGATATCTACCTTTGTAAAGGGAATAGTATGAGGCTTATATGTCTCTTATTCTCTACTTCAGTCTGTATTTTGGAGACATAAGAGTGTCTGGGGAGAGAGTCAGAAATTCTTTACTTCAAAGGGTGTTTGAATTAGAATTTGTGAGCCTTATTTCCCTTAGCTGCACTCTGACCATAACAACCTCCTATAAGTTTGGCTCAAAAGTCTGCAGATCTGAGTTTTTTTGTTCAGGGAAAAAAAGGTTTCTCTTTAAGAATAACCACTTTTTTATATATAAAAAAAAGAAGTTATTCTTGATTTATTTATTATGAAGGTTCATCAGTCCCAGTACATGGTAACCCAGTTAATTTTTAAAGCAGAATTGCCAGTTAAATGTTCAAACCTGATATATATATCAACAAAGAAATATCCGTGGTCTTATGGCTCCCAGTGAGAGTGAGAACAACCTTCAGAATTATGTCAGAAAAAAAAAAATGGATGACTAGTTGCAGTCAAAAATCTTTACTTCTGCAAAATATTTTTATATGTTCAATACAGCAGTAAGCACTAGAAAATGCTTATAAGAAAACAATTAGATTTTTCTGACTTGATGTATGGTATGACTTCTAATATCCTCAACATTTCCAGCCATTAGCCTTTCAGATATAAGCACTTCTAACAGATTCAGGTGATGTCTGAAGGATGACTCTGCTTCTCAAAGGGTGCAAAGTTCCACCCTTCCTAATATTTCTTAAGAAGTTTGTTCTTAAAGGATATGCAGAGGTTTTTTTATTAATATACTGGTATTACTTAAAGGTAGCACACCAAAAGTAACCTTGGCCATCATCACTCTTTAACTGAAAAGACAGAAATCACACTACTTTTATAACAGTCCCTTAATTCACATCTGCACAAATAACTGGCTGGGGTGAAATACTGAGGTAATATTTTGTATAGGTCTATTAAACTCTCTTCTTGAAGTTCAGCTTAACTCTTTGCTGGAGCAGAAAATACTTTTGTATTTTCTGAGACATTAAACATAATTAAGCTTTATACAGCAACTTAAACCCTGAAATTAGGTAATAACTACATTTCACACACCAAAGTGGAATCTCTATACTAATCTAGAGTGCCTGGATTACAGACAGAAAGCTTGAATAAAGATGTTAAAGATTAAATCTATCAATAATTCTTCCTCAGTTTTCACACTGTTATACATCTATTTCTTTGTGAGGCTTTTACATAACACCTTAACATTTAGTCTTTAGCAAACATATCAATACATTTGCCTTCAAGTTCTATTTAAAGACAATTTCACATTTTTTGTAGTACACCTAGACTCTTTAAAGATGTGAAAAAACTGCAGCATCAGTTCTTCCTGAAAGTCAGTTATGAACTCGCAAACAAAACAAACTTGAGATCTTTGCCCTTAACAGTCTTTGAATGCACAGGTCTCATCCCACTAGAGTATAGATGGTGCTTTTAGCCAAATATAAATACCATTACCTTTATCCAAGATGGTATAGACATAGTTTGAGTATATAAAACAATCACACCTGGAATTCTCTAAGATTATCACTGTGAATGTAATTTTTACCCACTAACTTATTTTAAATATATATATGATCTTACCTCAATGACTTCTTAGTCTTTCCACTCCCAATATCTGAGATAAAATGTCAGCTAGTAGGTCTTTTAAGTTCTTTACCCTCTTGAAATAGTGGATCTTAGCCTGCTAATTTAGGCTATAAAATACACTGAGAAAAGTTTCCCTGACAAACAAATTTGAAATAATATACAAAGCTGGAACAAGTGCAGGAGAACTCATTAATAGGAGGAACTTAGCTCTTGCTCATGTCTGTCAAACATCTTTAACCTCAGCTCCAGCATTTGAAATAGTCCCAACTTGAACCCTTACTATTTCATTTCTCAGATTATGAGAACTGAGTAATTTGTCAATATACTGCACAGGAACTGCAACAATGAAAATGTAGCTATACCTGGAGTGAATTATACCATGTAACACACAGACCACAAATGGTCGAGGTGTGTTAAAAAATTATGAATCCCACCTGAATGGAAGGACTCTAGTACAATGTGTTTACATTACCCAGGTGAAATCAGTTTTGTTTAACTTGTCTTTGTGAATGAGAAGGAAATTCACATTTGGAGAATGTGAAATAGAGTAAAATAAAATCAGTTAATCCTAGATTTAGAGCAGAGTTACAATAATTTAAGCAGAATTCAAAGAAATAGAGAACAGAGAAGGAAAACAGAACAGAAAGAAATTGAACTTATTTTCTAACTGAGAATAACGAAAAAGAAACTGATTTCACAAGACAAAAAAAAGAGTATCTGTGGTTCAGAAGGGAAGCAAGAGGGACTGGGAAGATCCTGAGACATACATTGGGCATTTGGTGCAAACAAGGCACTCATCCAAACCAGAACCTTGTCAGCAGCAACAGCCATATACAGATGCAAAGAGCATCACAGAATCACAAAATGGTTAGTGTTGGAAACAATCTTAAGATCAGCCAGTTCCACCCCCCCTGCATAGGCAGGGATGCCTCACACTAGACCATGTTGCCAAGGCTCATCCAACCTGGCCTTGAACACTGCCAGGGATGGAGCATTCACCTCTTCTTTGGGCAAACTATTTCAGTACCTCATCACCTTCACAGTAAAGACCTGTAAAGTACAACAACATGATACATTATAGTTTTCCAGCTATTTTCAGCTCAGGGTATTTCCTGATTCTGATGTAGTTTGTCTATTTAATGACACTCAATACATCTCTCTTTCAACTACCTCTCCAGTCTCTCCTGTGACACATGCAAGATTTCTGCATTCCTGACACCTTTCGGAAAGGAATTCTATAATGTTGTTTGCTTTTGATAGTTGTGATCCTGTTCCCTACCAACTTCATTTTATAGTCTTTTTTTCTTAAATTGGAAGAAATAGAGGGGCAGAAGGTTAGAGACCTCAAAATTTATTTCTTTTCTATCCCACTTTTTTTTTACCAACCTTAAAAAATACAATGCTGCTATATAAAGAGTACAAGTTTATCACAAAACAGAAAAGTTTTCACAGCATTAGTATCTCACTTATAGATGGGAAAAGCACAACACCAGATTTGGACCTCAGTGTGCTACAAGTTGCATATGTCCTGTACAACCCTAACAATGTGGCTATAAACCTAAGCACTAGGATGTTTGCACCAGCTTACAAAAAGGCAAGCTAGAAACTGGCCAGTACTTTTCACCGCTACAGCTGCTAGTTAGTGGCCAACAAATAGCGATATGGAAAGGGGTGTCAGATGGTCCCTCTTCAACATTTTCAGTGACGGTGTAGAATTAATTTATAAATTAATACCATTTTATAGTTAAAAGATAGGCAGAAATTATCTGGGCCTAAAAGATAATGGTATTTGCTCAGAATGCACAGGGCAGGGAGAGAATGGAGAGATGATACTCACTATTATCATCATCATTGTTATTATTATACCAGTCCACCCACAAGTCAGTCTGAAAATGTCCTTGATAAAGCAGCTGTGGCCTGAAGGATAAACAACAGTACAAGTAGTCACCATCAGGGAAAGAAGGAACTCAATAAACAAAGTCTCATGATTTGTTATCAAGGTTGTCTTGTTTTCAGATGACCTCCCTTTTTCTGAATTCCCCTTGGTAAAGGTTATTTGCTAATGCTTATTAAATGCAGCTTCTTAACATTCTCGCTGTGCCTTGTCAATGTAACTTGAAACAAATAAATAAACCTTTGAGCTGATTGTTTTATTTCATCTTTTTCCAGATTTCATTGTGAAATCAGAAAAACTTGACACTTTTCTTGAACTCTTCACCTCGGAATCTGACATGTGCTGTATTTCATATATCCCCTTGGGATTCATGTCCTCTAGTTAATCTTCAGCATATAAGAAAGCTAAATGGAAGGAACCTTTTCAGCTAAGAAACATTTCTGAAGACAAAACTTTGTGTTTTCTACTTTTTTTTAGCTTATGTATATTAACATTTATTTTTGTAGATCATTCTAATTGTGATAGTCATCCCACTATTGGTCAGATTACTACTTTAGCATGCCTTATACAGTGGCCTACCTGACGGTGCTTTACAAAAAAATCAGTCCAATTACAAATAGTTGAAATTCGGCCATAAAAAACATGAGCAATATTGCTCTGAAACATGGTATAAATGGCATACAACAACAACAAAAAAAAAAAAAGTCAACAGGTGAGTAATCCTGAAAAGCATTATATGATGAAGCAACTGCTGGATAGTCAAGACTGACCCTAAGAAAGCAAGGGAAAAAGCATGCGGTGTTTCCGGACAGGAAACTTCAGGTGGAGTCAGCACAATAATTCAACAAAGAATATCTCTAGAAATGGAAACAAATACTGGAAATTTCAAAAACCTGTTTAACCAGCAAATAATTTTGAGGTGTATGTCTTGCTTCCACTATATTCATCCCGCTTTGATTTTGCTATTCTTGCTAAAATAAAGCAAAATGGAGGGGAAGAAATATTTCTTCACCTTAGATGTTCTATATGGACTATTGCAAGCACTGGACATTTTTCAAAAAGATTTAAAGAAAGTTCAGTGCTTATAATTACCTCCATTTCCATTGCTAAATAAAATTTCTGCGGTATAAAACTTTCTCCCTGTTACGAATTGATGCTGTGCTTGCACTACACCCTTTGCATATTTGATCAATGAATGTACGACTTTATTAAATCTTAAAGAGCTTAAGATAATACAGAAGGAGTTTAGTTTTCTAGGCAAGGTTTGCATTACAACTACTTGCAGTTCATTTCAGACCTGGAGAGTTTTATTTGCCAGGAAAAGAGAGGAATACACTTATCTTTAATATATGATCATTAAATAAACATCTTTCATGCAAGAGATTTGTTATATTAAAGAGTATTAAAATTATATCAGCCAGCTCTTTTATTTTGAAAGGCTGCATACAAGTGAGGAAATACAGTCATACTTATGTAGAAAGTGTAGAAAATAAGAAAACATTCTCAATCTCCCTCCAAAGAAAAACTTCATTATTTTACTTGCTCTCCTGCCAGTCCTCCCTGTCAGAAAAAAATGGTCCAATTCATAGCTGACTTTGGGTAATATTTTTTAAGTTTCTACCATTGGTATGCAACTCCATCTAGTTTTCTGTGAGACCTGCGAATCAATCTCTCTTTCAATCCTAGATCAAACAGGGAGCCTCAAATGTCCAGTTTTCCCAGTGATATTCACACTGTTAATGAAGAGAGGAAACCTAACTGATCCTCTCTCACTGATAGTAACAACCAGATGCATGAACTAGATTTGTTAGCCAACAAGGTTCACAGAAGACCACAGAAGTTTGCCTTGGGTTCAACAATGCTTAAATATTACAAACTATTTCTCTTGGACCTTCAGAGGAAATCTTCCAGAAAAGTGTGTTAAATGGGTGATGGAGGTTTACAGCTATTAAATCAAAGCAATCTGAACACACTAATTAACTGTAATCTCCATGTACCCTACCACATGCCCTGTCCTGCCCATCTTTGGCAAGTCTAAGTCTTTATATTCAGAAATGGGAAAGCAATAGCATAGGATGCTCTGTTCGGTCAGTGAAGGCAGGGAGGGGGGGAATTCTGTATAAAGCTTCCCACCGAATAGCAAGAAACTAGGCAAAACAACCACACAAAGAAACAACCTCACAAAATTAAGTAGCACTGTTAATAGCTCCAGAGTCCCAGTCCCCTGCACTAGATCTGGCAGCAAAATTGTATGTGCGGGGGTTCTTAATCTTAGAATCATAGAACAGTTAAGGTTGGAAAGGACCTGAAGATCATTTAGTTCCAACTGCCCTGCCATGGGCAGGGACACTTCACCCTAAAAAATTTTCTTCCAGAGGCTCTTGATCATATTGAAGGAGCATTTGTCCCACATCAATTTTATCGGCAATTATTATTGAAAAAGTGTTACCCTTTTTCCAGGGTACATTTGTTTTGAAAAGAATGTGTTAAGGGCCATATGCTTTTCTGAAGCTCAGATAAAGTACTGCTTCTTATGTTTTTTGTTTGCTGGGGGAGAGAGTTGGGGGAGTGGAGTGTTTGGTTTATTGTGGGTTTCAAAGATTTCAGCAAAAGTGAGTTTGTGCAAGTTGTATGAAATCTGTTGTACACATTTCTTGTAGTTTTGTTAAATGAGAACAAGCAAGTTTCAGTTTATATCCTGTTCCTGCGTAAAATTCATTTTCATGCACAGTTTCTCCCTTTGCACTGGTTTTGTTCTGTGGAAGCCCAGGGCTCTACTGGTTTCAGTTGAGCTACTCTGGATTACCCAGACAGAGAAACAGGTTTTCCGGCAGCTCTATAAATCTCAGATGCTCCCTTGAAACTGCTGCCAACAGGTGGTAAACCGCTACCATTCACTGTAAACAATTTTGCAGCATGGGCATCAAGACGCTACGGTAATGGATGGTACAAAACAAATGGACTTGCAAAGTTCCTGGGACCACACACCAGGTTTATTCAGGCCATGAAGCAGCCATCAAACAGCAACAATTTTGTCACCTCTAGTAGAGAACATAATGGAATATGTGTCCTAGAGCTGAAAAGCTCCATATCTCATTAACTATCCCCTGAGTCATGCCTGTCACCACTAGCTTTAAGTTTTAATTTCCTTGCTTTCACTGGTTGTCAAGGCTATGTGACTGTATCTCTTTCTTGTTTAATCAGCAGTACAGGTGCTTTTGATGAGATTATGTTGCTAACCTGGTGCTCCAGGAAGTCACAAACATAGAACTGTTTATACAGGAACAAATTAAGTACAGCTCTTTACTTTGAGATAGAAAAATAACTAGTCCTATGAAACATAACATCTTTAGCAAAAATGCTTTGGAGAGCTAGATTATCAAATGTAACAGTTCAGTGGTTCAATTCATACCTGGCAGGCTTCAAAGAATATATATGCAAATTGATCTCCCAGCTGCAAGGGTAATTAACATGGCCTGCTGCAGGGGGATGTTCTTCCACCCATTCTGTTTCATTATTATTTTAGTGACTCTACATTTTTCTCAACCCCTTGTCTTTTGGTATGGAAATAAATATAACTTCCTGCTTTATGTAAACTTCATTACACTACAGCCAGCAGGGAATCTAACATGCTGGAAGTGCTAACATCTGAAAACCAGTACATCCTGACATAAAGCTTAGCACTGTACAAACACTTTTGCTGTTGATATTATTATGTGTATTTCCTGGTTTTGCCCAATATACTTCCTGCATATTAAGGGACTACAGTAAGCCTGATTCTTCCTTTGTACTTAAACCTGTTTAACCTCGAGACAGAGCTAGCAAAGGACCAAATACAAAGAATCTTGGAACACACTGTTCAATCCATTTTTTTGCTAGGGTATTCAAATCACATTTCCACTCAAGCTGGTGGACTGGGTTGGGTTTTTTAAGGAAAAAAAAAAAAAAAAGCAGGAAGGATACAGCTCTAAGTGTATAGCATTTCATGTAGTATTGGACCCACTGGCAGTAAACTGGGTCATGAACTGTAGTATGTGGTTCTGCTTCCACAGAGAGATGTGCCCTCTGTATTGCATATCCTAAAATGTTCCCCATATGGTTATGAGGGAACACCAAAACTATTTTCCCATTATATAATAAGAGTGCAACTTACAAGGAAGCAATCACATTACACATGCCTGGAAAAACTATAGACATAAAAATATTACTGCGTTTGGATACCTTTCATAACCAGAAGCTTCTGTATTTCTACAAATTGTAAAAAAAATCATATGTTAAATCATTTTAAGTAAATGTTTATGAGTAGATATAAAGTAACAGGTATATCTATAAGTGGCTAAACATTCATTTACAGAGGGTCATTGAAGTCAATTGGTTTACTAGAGGTATAAATATAATCCAGCCCACTGCATGTTTCCGTGATATACATTTTTTTATCAAAGTCTGATATTGCTTTTTTCCAAAAAAGCCTTTGCAAGTTTCAAACAACATGTAATTCAGCATATATGTCAATGCCTGCATGTGCATAACCATGCATTCATGTTAAATAATTTTGGGAAAATACTATTTGTTGTTGCACTATTTTGTTAAGCATTCAGACAGCTTTCTCATTAAATCAGTGTCAGCTACAAACACAGAAAAACTCCAGTCTCTATGTTACTAGATTTAGGCCAGTGCCCTCGAGGGTCAGGTCATACTCTGTATTTATTCTCATCTGATGCTGGAGTGATAAACAGCTAGAGGAACTCTTCTGCTGCCTACATGCTATTGCATAGCCAATACTTAACTGAGGTTAATTGAATGTATACTAAAAAGACTCTAGTGGGAGTGGGAACAGAATCTCTACTGCATGGGTGGCTATGGTCAGTCCTGACCTTGCATATCAACCCCGTATCTTTTCAGAAAGTAAGCAAAAGGACTGTAAGAGGCAAAATGAAAAATATGGCACAGACAGAACTAGCTGTTTTAATGTATTTTTCTTTTATGAAGATATATTATTTTGAACATTAACAGATGGGATTTTTCAGTGTTCTCTTATAGAATTAGGTGCCTATTTCCCTTTGAATTTTATTGTTGATTTAGAGTTTATCTTTCTTAGCCTTTTTAGAATAAGCCAACCTGCATTTTGGTCTGAAAAAGAGACTTCATAAATTACATGTTGCCTGTATGGCAAATTGCACCTTTATGAGGCAATTTCTGGCAGATTAGCTGGTGTGCATCACCACAGCTTCACATTCAAGTGATTTGGACATGGCCCATAATGAATAAGACATTCCCAGCAACAGAACACTGATTCTGCATTATTATAAACCAGGGGTTGACAGCAGAATACTGATTTTGCATTATTATAAACTGGGGACTGAAAGTTACTGCTGTCTGGCAAGTGTTCAGCAATCATTTGCTGGCAGTCTTAGCTGAAAGATCATGGACTGGGAGAGCAGGGAGCCTGAACATATCTTTCTGTGAGAAAGTCTCTCAGGTCAGTGTGGAGAAATACTTCAGTGCCCAGGGAAGGGGCTGAGACTTAAGCTTGCCACTGCTACTCATGAATCATGAAAGAAAACAGTTCGAACTTTCAGAGTGAACAAATCTTCACATTCCACATCCCACAAAACTCAGGCTTTAAAATAATTACAGAGAAAATGGCAGACATGTAACATGAGCCCAAAATGCTGACAGGATAGAACAGTCGAAAGCAGGGACTGATTTTTTCTCCTCTTTCCAGTTTTGCTGTGGAGCTGAAAAGGATGAAGTGGCCAACAAAAATTCTGCTTCTGTAATTTTCCACTGTGTCTGCAAAATGGCTCTTTAAATGCCACTTGACCTTGAATGTAAAAATAATCTGTCCTTTATCAGTCATGTCTTTTCATGGCCTGGCTTACAGCATCAAATTTACATCCTGCCTCACTGTGAAGCTTCTCATGATAATGAATTCAAGCAAGTACCTGTGCTCCAGAAATGCATTACTCTTCACAGTGTATAAAAAAAGGAGTGCAGATGCCTTTTTGCTGTCACTTGCCATTTGACTCTGACCTCTGGGCACCATGGTCACACATTAACCATGGCTCAGAACCTCCCCTTACCCTTTCTACTCAAGGCCTATTTGTTTTACAGGAATGCAGTGCTCAAGCTTTTGAAAATTGAAGACCTCAAGTCATTGTTACGTAATAACATTTTTCCTTTGGTACTCTGCATGTTTTTTTCTCCATACCCTCTTTCTATTATTCCACTTTACTAAACTTAGTGAAATTGTCCATGTTTACAAAAATACCCATCTCAATAAGAGATGGGCAAAGCCAAGTATTTAGATTATACAGCTGTGGATTCATCCGAGTCCTTCCCTTTATACTGCACAGTGCTCAGCGCTGCTTCAGGAGATGGGTGATAGCAAGGGATATGCAGCAGGGGGGCCTTCTTGTGCAAGACTGGAAGACAGGCAGGGGAGCAGGATATAGCGAATAGGCACAGCCTTGACCTCTTCTTAGCACGTAGGTGCAAGAGGCAAATGAATAAATGCAAAATTTAACTGGGGGGAAGCATACCTCCCCTAGCCCTTCCCACCCACTCCATTCATATGAGAGTATGTTTTTTTCTGGGCAGGGACAGTAGCTGTGTGCTTGAGAGCAGCCGAGATCTTCTGTTCCTGTTTCTGATTGTTTTGGAGTATGCACTAATGCAAACTGCAACAAAAGGTAAATCCACAAAAGAGTAGGATAGCATGGACAAAATGACAGCTCTTCACAGGCTAATTAATGTACACCTAAATTATGGTGCATTCAGTTAAAAGTGCAAGAACTTTACCCCCTGTGTCTTCTCACTGAATTCAACAATTATACAGCTTGGAATGAAAAAACATATTTCTGGCAAATACTAACTCAGGGATCTGCAATGCTTCTGATAGAATATTTTAACAAATTGGAGACATTATGGGGCTACAGAAAGAACACAGCCCTTCTACATCCCCACCAGTAGTAGTTTAAATGAAAATACCCAAAGAAGGTTGAGGGCCTCTGTAATTCTTCTGCCCCTATTCAAAAGGCATTCTAAGCATCATGTGGGGGTGTGCTGCCTCTCCTACTGAACACTGAGTGTGTAAAACTGAGAGCAGGTGTCCTATGCCCTCTCTGTAGCAGATATTCTACAAAAAAACACTGCTGCAGAAGATTCTGGTCTTTTTCTGTGGGAGAAATGCTATTCTAAGATTCTTTAGCTATGAAGGCAGGAGGAATAAATGACATCTATGAGAGACCATCTAACCACAGACCTGTAGAAAAGCCTCGATTACATGCCCTCCAGCTCATGTTGGATCAGTGTCAGCAGCAAGAGCATAGAGCTGCAGTGTGCCCAGCATGTGCAGAATGGTGACAAATTCATCAGAGAAATTGCAACTTACCAAAGGAGGAAAAACTAATAGACTCCACTCTCATATTTTGATTCACAGTCTTAGGGGTTGTTAAAGATATCAAGCTGTTAAAGCCACATCCCTATTGTGCCTCTGAGCTTACTTCTGGGAGGAATCCTTCTGTCATAGGGAGGCCACTGCTAGGGTTCTCCCAACTGATATGGTCCATAAACATTTCACTGCAGGCCAGTCATTAGACTGCATATATCCTTCTATAAAAGTTTCTGGTAGAGAGAAATAGATCTCTTCATCAGGACTGAAAACATCATTGTGCCTCCTCTCAGTCCCCAGTTTGGATTCCTCTTCCAGCGGAATGTTTATTTATCTCTTATCAAACCTACATTTTAAAACAGATATTTAGCTTCACCTACTGTGTCATGAATTAATTATGTCTAAGCATGCTTGAGTGTCCCAATGAACTGGCACCCTTATGACCAAAATAAAGCTCAAGGGAATTTCTAGTGAAGTCCTCTCTGACTTGGAAAGTATCAGGTGTAGGCCATTATAGGTCAATATTGCACATGTTTTGAATGAAGAAGTCCTCAGCAATAGCCAGCACCTTGGTGCTTACAGGTTAATCTGTTTGATGCAAGGTAGGAAGAATGTGTCTTAAATAACACTATCAAGTTGTCCAGAGAGTGGGTGGGGGCAGGGGCAGGAAAAGCGCAAGCATTTGAACTGCCCACACTACCATGGTATTCAATTTTCTTTTATATTAGAAAGGAACATCTGTCTAACTCAGAAAGGGGTTAGACATTTAATTAGTTTTATCAAATAAAAAGGAATCTTCCGCTGCAAAGTGATACAGGAAGATGCTTCTCACATTGGTGTGTCTAAACATGGAGCAAAGGGTCAAGGAAACCTATTATTGATTTTGTGGTTCAGTACTTCCTCCAGACACCTCAAAAAATCCTGCAGGATTAGCAAAATGCTGCTGATCTTTCCCACCAGACCAGTGCCAGCAAAGAAGAGAGGCAGGGATGTCACAGACCAGTGTCTTCCTACACAGAGCTGCTAAGCTTCAAAAATCTTGCAGACCCTTTGTCTAAATGTTTGCAAGGGCTGATACAAAATGTGAAAGGATCTTGGTATCATTAAATAAGTTTTAGACCTTATAGCACACAGTGACGTGCTGGGTGAAATAAGTGAAGGAATTTGTAGTTACCCACAGTATGATGTCTGCAGGTTCAAAAACCTGGCAACACTCTCATTAGTGTCCTCCCTCTATCCAGTGAAGGTTATCTTCACTGTCAAGCCTACACACAGAACACAAAGTGGTAGTATGGACATGTATGGATTATACAGACCTATAAGAGCCTTCTTAGGCCCTGACATGCAGAGCAGCCTGTACAATACTATAAGAAGTACATACCTTTGTCCCGTCTCAAATCACGCATCTCCAGCTATCAGCACGAGAATACCTGAGTATCACCAGATGGTAGGCATGAGGGGTGATGCTGCAGTGCTGCAGTAGGTAAACTGGTTAAGTGTTTTTTGGGCTTCCATCAGCGTGGTCACAGATTTCAAGGTAACTACTGCAAGTTGCGTCACTTGCTTAGGAACAAAGTTTTGAAGATTCTCCATTTTTCCAAAACCACAAAATTAGGATATCCCACCAAAAAAAAAAAAAAAAAAAAAAAAAAAAAAAAAAAAAAAAAGCATAGAGCTGGATCCAGGAAAATAGCTTGGAAAAGCTCTGGGGAAAGGGAAGAAGAAAGGAAGGAAAAGATGAAGAACAAGTCTATTACTAATCAGAGTGTGACAATAAGTCTACTTAACTGTAATTTATTTGCTTTACTTAGTAAATAGATAGCTCTAGTCAGTCTGAGTTGGGTGAACAGCACTACTGGCAACCCCTCACTTTCCAAGTTAACCACCCCTAGTCTCCTGCTGGAGCTCATGCTTTTTCCTACTTCAGACAAAAAGACGCGTTACTTTAGACAGTACAAATACTGGTTCTCCAGTAACCTCGCTCCTTTTGACTGACACACATGAATTCAGCTGTCAGATCAATGGGTAGTCTCTCTGGGTAGAGTGAAAGGACTGGAGGTGATAACTTCTTGTTCCAACACAACTAGATGAGGACATGGGAGATGAAATTGTCACTGATAACTTTGGTGACAATCCAAAATTAAAATAAACAAAACATTTCCCCTTTCCAGGAAACATTTATTTTTTCTAAGTGCTTAAGCAGTAGCTAAGTGCACACAGATCAATGCATGTTTGCAGAAACGGCTTTTTGAATAAAAATATTATGAAAAGTAAAAGCAAAAGTGTTGTTATATATATCTGTGTTTTCTATATAACTCAACTATTCAGTTTCTATTAACATTTGACAACATCTGGCTTTGGGGATTTTCACACTACATACAGGCACACTCATACACATTTAAAGACAATTTAATGTCCTGGTTAATACAGGGATTCTTTTCTCTTTCTGAAGAGAAAAATTTTTAAACACTTTCAGGATTTTATCTTTTTAAAATTTTGGAAGAATTTAATTAGAAGTCTATTTTTCCACAAAATTTTCTGCTAGTTTTTTCAAACTAGTTTCACTAGAAAGGCAGAATTATAGCTCCACCATACTGGTTTTACTACTTATAGAAACTAAAGGTACTTCTAGAAATCAGACCTAAGCATTAATAGCTCTGTCATAGCAGGAAATAGTGGGTTTAATGTTAAAAATTCTCAGGTTTTCAAAAACAGATATTTGTCCTCAAAACCTTTAAAAATGTTATATAAAATTGTGTCTTACTAGGTAGTGACAGAATGTCCCTCCAAACTCATAACAGTCTCCAGGAAATTCTTCCCACAGTTAATTTACTCCTGTGTTTCTGCGCTGGGAGGATCTTACGCACATTTCTGAAGTTCCTGTGCTAGCAAATGGTATCAGCTGTAGAATTATTAGATGCAGAGTGTTTGTAGACATGAAGCTTAGGTACTAAATCCCAAAATCTTTGTTTAACCGGGAGATCTATGTTTAGATACAGCACCTACTTACAATAGAGGCCCAGCATCTACGTGCATAAAATTATATCTGACAGTGTAACGGACACATAGGTGAGAGGAAGAATACTTTCAGGATCTGAAGTTTGACCAATTCCTACTACTGTTTCCCAATTAGCCAAGAGAGGGGGCTAATTAATTCTTTTTTTCATGTTTTTCAAAAACATGTTTCTATTTCCTGACCTTGGGTTACTGGAATGTTCCTGATGGAAAATGAGGTGAAATATTCTCCAGTGGTAACTTTATTACTAGCAGATTGACTCACAATGAGGATCTTTGCTTTCCATTTTGTTCACAACACTTCCGTCTGCACGACAGTACTTCATAAGTAAAAGGCCTCCACCTAAGCCACAGCACCCTGCAATTTTGTTGGACCATTTCATGGTGTCAAATTAACCACAGAGAGAAAAGAAGACCTGTCAGTGTGTTTTCAGCAATCAGAACATGCATTAAACTGTTCTTTGCCTATAACTCAGCAGAGCACCAGGAAAAGAAAAGTTGTTACGCAAGTATCAGCATTAAGTATCTTTGACTTATTGCTGTGATTATACTAATTGCTCATCTTCCTAGTGGGAGGTTGCAGGAAGCTGTTTTGAAGTAATCAAGCTGAGATGCGGCCTTCTATTTATAAGAGGCCTAGAAATCTTGGTCTCCCAAAAAGAATATCTAATTGAATCTCTATAGAACAGCAGATACAGTTTCTCTTTACCTCTTGGAATCTCTCACAAGAGTTTATGATTCAGTTCTTCTTCATCACTGTGAATGTCTGCGAACATCAAACAATGCTGTCCAAGAGTACTGCAAAAAGCACTTGTTCTCCTGTTTACTCAGGCTTTGAATGCACCCCAAAACATCTGCAGCTCTGTATTAACTCCAGGATCATCTCATTAGGCAGCTTAAATACAAAAATAATGCTTCACATTTGCATGAAGAATTTTGGCCCAAAGCAGCTTAATATTATGATACATGCATACATCACTTAAAAAGAGTAAGACCTCGCTGCCTGACAATTGTAGCCCCAAGGAAGCTCTCATGAGTTATACTTCATCTGATAAGAAGGAGTAATTTGGGTAAAGAGCACTTTGATCTATGCTAATCACAATAAGGACTGCTGAAAATTTTTTCTCTATGCAAGACCTTTTAAAGTAAACAAAGGCCAAAATCAATGTATTTACCTCAGGCAAACAAAGGCGGATCCCAGCACCAGCAGGATTTGAACCAATATCTCTAACTGAACTATTGAGAGCCTTTCTGTGACGAAGCCAGTGTAGCCTTCCTCAGAGCAAGAAGAGCATTTTGTGAGATGAGGTTAAATTTCATCATTGCCCACTGGCAGGATTTTGCTGCTGTAGATGTTGTTGCTGTGGCTTTTTCCCTTGTTTATGACTACAGTTTCTTGGTAAAACTGGGCATGTATTCTTTATATGTTGTTCCAGGAAAGCCAAAATGATTTGATAGCAGAGGTTATGTTTTGCCCAATACTTTCAACCAAAGAAAAAGAAAGTGGAAATTCTAAGTGTACTGTTCCAACATTTCTGAAACGCTTCATTTACAGGCACGTGCAACAAACACAAATGAAATAAAGGGCTAAATGCACACTGGTACTGAAGGAAGCATCAGAAGTGACCTTTTTCTTTTCACAGTAGACTGGCTACTAGTGATTTTATGGAGGCTGAACAAAACTTAGTTTAAAGTCTCTCCCCAGCACAAGGGGATTTGAAGGCATATGTTTCATCTCCCAAAGAAATATCTTGCCCACTGACTGTTCTGTAAGGTATCCTGGGGTAGAAGAGATTTTAGAAAGACAAGATATTCTTTCAGGCTATATTTGCCTTGAGTATGAATATGGATTTACAGGAGTGGCTTTAAATATGAATTAAGCTGGCTTAAGTACTTGGTCCTTTAAATTCTGTCCAAGACCTTTCTTACCTAAACACTGGTATTTCTGGATGTAGCCCCAGTTCAACATATGTCTCCAAAAATTGTACAATGCTGTCAAGAGGACTATAGAATAAAACATCACAGACCAGTATGCATGTCAAGGCATTTTCCTGGCATATGAGACAGCATTTCAAATCACCTTTGGCAAAAGTATGTCAGCTGAGGTCTCCTGCACCATGTATGAATGCCCCACAGCTGAATTTTCCAGGGAAAGGGGTTTATGGCTGTGTAAGGTCCATTTTTAAATATCCACAGGTGCTGAGACACAAGAAAAGAGGATTTTAGAAGGAAGAACTTGCCGTGGGAAACTGGAAGGATTAGGGAGTACCATTTGATTGTTTTATTATACAGACTTATAGAAGTCAGAGGCCAGGGAGAAAAGATCACTCTTTAAATGGGATTTGAAGACAGTCAGGAGGTCACCAAAGCAAACAGCAGGGTATCTGTTACAGAAGCTGAGAATCATGGGAGACAGACTAGGAGAAAAAGGTCCAAAATTAAAAGTCCTCATCTCCGTCTATACTTCGTCATAAATCAATACAAACCAAGTAATTCGCAGAAAGAGGCAATTTTGTGCATTTGTTTGCAAGCCCTGATGGATCTATTGGCAGGCATGCCCATTGTTCCTATCCGTGACATGACATGCACAGTATAGGTATCATGATGTATATAAGCCATGAAAAACTCTGGTGTGTTTCATTACCATGAGAAATGCAAGGGCTGGCTGCCTTTGACAGATGGCGATGCTATTAGCTAGCCTTTTGCATTGGTAGCTGAAGAAAATTCAGTCAACATATTTTAACCTTCTAAGCAATTCCAGCACATTGTGATCTTACCAAAGCAGCTGATAACAACTGAAGTACAGGCTCTGCGTCAGACAAACGGCAGCGGGGGGAAGGGAGCTCTGCTCTCCTTCCTCCCCTGCACCAGCCCAGCTTGTAGATCAAGCTCGTCATCCCTTTCAAGGGAAAAGACAATGACAACATCTTTCTTCCTCCAATAAGAGAGAAAGAGGGGAGCTTACCGATCCACCAGATTTTTACAGTGTTGCAAATGCAGGAAAGCACCCTACAGCTCTAAGACAGCACAGGGAGGACAGCCCAAACCTACCTGGTACTGGGACTGCAGCATAGACTTCACATTATAAACTGAATTAGGCTCTTATCCAAGACAAACTGTGAACTCTGCTGACTTAATTTCAGCTCCTCTCTGCAGCCTTTTATTAGGACTTGCAAAGGCTCTTTCTGAGCTTTTTCAGAGTAAGGAAATGCAAGTGGTCTCCAATTTCAGTTGTGCACTGTGATGAAAGTAGGCTGTCTGGGAGGAGAAGGGGGGTAAACTGTCCAGCTCGGTGAGTTCAGTCTGAGTCTCACATAAGTAGGAGTGCAGGAATTCCTGAGCTTTGCATTTGGAAATGGGCCCAGGTCAGAAAGTAAAAATAGAAAAATGTGTATGTGATTCTAAGAAGCTCAGCTGCAAGGAAGGGAGAAAAAAGTTTCCTGTAGACCTTGAGTCAAGCTTTTTGGAAGTTTCAAGGACAAAGATGAAGCAGCTTGAGGGCTCCATTTCATTTTGGAAGTCCTAATTCATTATTCTGCATGGTGGAAAGCTATTCACAACAAAATTAATTTTTTTTTAATCTCATTTTATAGTTTACTTTAAAATTCCACATTGACAAAATACACATATATAGTCCCCATGGTTATTTTATATCAGGATCACACTTTAATCATTATTCTTTTATCACTAGAAAAGAAGAAAATATCTTATAAATTGAATGAATTAATGGTATATAACATTGTTACTTTAAGCTCCAGCCTTATTGGTGAACAGATGTATCATTTCCCTCTGGGAATATAGTTCTGCTTCCTTGCTGAAATATCCCCAGAATGGCTGAAACAGGTTTGTATGAGTACATGTATCAAAGAGAACTGAGCTTAGAGTGCGATGCCCAAGTTATCTGCACACGTAAAGCTCATACAAATTCCCCATATAGACCAGAGGACAAGCTAAATCCACCTTGAGAAAGTAAGTACAGAGGAAACCAAGAAGTAGCTAACATGAGATTAAAATATCCTGCCTGCTGGGTGGTGAGTTGCGCAGGATTCAGCCAGCAATACCTAGCTATACATTGTTCTGTTTGTGTGTATGCAGCTATAGCTACACATAAAGGAGGCAGCTGGAGGTGGAGACACAAAGGCCAGGACACAACTGTACTTTTTTTTCTCCCCACAAAAATAGTTTGGCTGTTGTTACTGCTGCCAAAGTAAGAAGTAGGGAGCAGGAGGAAGTGGCAGATGCCCCAGATGCAGCACTGCTGCTCCTTCCCTTCCCATTTCCCCACAAAGCATGACTTTCCAAAGCTTTCCTGCCATTCCTTTTCCATTGGCTGTGTCTTCACTTCTCCTATGACAGAGAGGGTATGAACGCTGCACACCAGCCTGGGTTGAGCAACTAAATTTTGCCTACCAGTAACTAATTTTTGCCTACCAAAAGCAGCCTCGAGGTAGCTCTGCAGTGAGACCCCAGTGGTTCCCCATGCCAGACTCCTGAGAAGGTAGGCGGATAAGGGAATGAATCTGAAAAACCTTTTCCAAAACCATCATTTTCAATCTATGATCACCACAAGCTCACGGTCTAAATGGCCTGCAAAGAGAATCTATGAAGAAAAAGCTGTTAGTGAATACCCTTGGTTTGGGAAAGGATCCACGGGTCGTAATTGGTGAAACTCTTCTTTTACCATATAGCAAGATTAATTCTGCAAAGTTAATCTTCCAGCATTCAATAAGCAGACAGCTGAAGCAAAGTGGCCCTTTCTCCTCACTTTCAGAATGGTCCACATAGCCAAGTCCTTTGATTTGAAAGTATGGCTGTGTAATAAATCTCTTTGTCAGGCACTGTTACCTTGAAAATGTCTCTATTTCAAGCACTGCTGAGAGCTGTGCTGCTAAAGTAATACAGCTGCTGGAGCTGTGTCCACATCACCATGTCTGTGTCACAGGACAGCAGCACGTCAATAAAGTCATGTCCTTGGCTGTCACATCTCTTATCAAATCCAAATAGAAACCCAAACCTAGATCTTCTGAAATCTAGTGGAGAAATTGCTCGTTATGTAGACAAAGTTTTCTAATCACTCTGTCTTAAAACTCTGAGGCTGACACAAGTCATTCACTTCATTCACCTGTGCTGCAACCAAAAAGATGGGGTTTAAATTTGCACCAGAATTTAGTGCTGCTGAGTCACAGTTACTGAGCTCCACTTTAGTTCTGCTGCTTTCAAACTTCTTTTCCTGCTTTTTATGAAATCGATGTTGTTTAAATAGTGTGAGTTTAAATGGGGCATAGCAGCCTAAGTTATGCTGATGAGTAACTAGTGTTTTGAGGGTAAGGAAGAATTAATTAGTTGATCTACAAAAAAATGAATATACATACTGTAAAAAGAAGCTACTCAAATATGGGCAGGTGACAGTCAAAGTCACAAGTATCATTGCAAAAGAGCTGCTAAAGTGGAATAATATTTATGTACTGCAAACGGATTTGTGCAGCTGAGCAAATCTGACTGCTCTTGGGAGTATACCTTAGAAATATGCTCTTTTGCAGGCAACACAAGTAGGCCAACAAACACTTTAGTGTCAAATAAAATAAAATATAATGCAATATAGAAGTCCTCAAATGGAAAAGCAAGAGGTGGATATTCTATATTATTACTTCTCAGGCCTCTTCTTTGAGAAAGTGTGACTGGGAAGGATATTTTTCTACTATTTGTTGCTATTATTTATAACCTCAGTGCCCCAGAAAATGGAAAGTGGGGATACCAAACATAATGAAGCTGGTAAGAGGAGAGCTTACAGTCACACTCGTGCTCCTCTGTCTGCTAGTCATTAGCACCCACTTCCAAAACCATATCACTTTACTCTTTCTACTACCAAACCTGTATTAATGGAAGTTTAACTGTGACAGAAGGCATCGGTGTTCCATGTACATTGATGTGACAGCTCTCAACAGCAACACATTCAAGTGTGGATCAAAAATGAGAAACAGTTCAAAAAATGGTTCAGCCAACCCATTCTAGGGAGGGCGAGGCATTTAGAGACACAGAAACGCAGATATCACTTAAAATACACTAAAACCTACATGCATCTGGCTATTTGTTGAATTCCAATTGTTCAACAACTTGCATGGGAATCTTCCAATGAAATATTCAGGTCATTCCAAATTATAGCATCTCATTTTTCCACCCCAGTATTTGCATATTTAGATTCCTTATGCAGCTCTTAAACCCTGTTGGGAAATTTTACCAGCAGGATGCATGGGATTGTTCGTCTTTAGTATCTGTACCCAAGTGTCCATGACCTGCTCCATGGATATACAGATTGCTCAGTTCTTTTGAGTATGCAAGGCCAAATTGTTCTGCTTCAGTATAGCTCAGAGACTCCTCTGCCTCCACTGCTGATATTCCCAAGATCACTAGGAGGTGAAGGGGAAGAACAGGACAAACGCATTCCTGATGTAAGCAGATGAAACCTTATAACCTCTTTTTCCCTCACACACGTTTTAGGACTTGTCAGTTGAGTAGCAGCTGTCTACACCAATTATGAATTTGGCCTAAGATATAGAAATAAAGCAGCAGTTTATATTCCATGGAGAGTACATTAAAAATAAACTCTGTGTGTGTGTGTGTGTCAGAACTGAGTCTTGAGTCCTTAATTATAGGAAACAGGAAATACTTTGGTTACTCTCCTTCCCAAGATCAAAATTAGTTAATAATTACACCACTTCTTAAAGGTTCCTTCTTCCTTTGGCTTTACTGCCACTGGGGAGATGGAGAGAAAAGTGAAGGATAGGGAGGAAACCAGGGATCACCATAACAATATGTAGGTGGGAAAAAATAGAGACGTTAAATGTCCTAAGATAAGAGCAAGGAAAGCATCACATGATAAAATCAGCCAGTCCTTCCCTTGTGCAGCACAGTAGGTCATTCAGAAGCATTCAAGAGAATTCTTTTGCTTCTGCTTTCTGAGGGTTTTTTTTTGGTTGGTGTATTTTTTTTCATAGTCACATTTAGGAAGCTGCAGAGCATTACAAAAAGACATTCAGGAGCTGGGGTGAGGGGCATTCTTTGCGAAGATTTCCCCTTTACTGTCTTTAAAGTGGCTGGCAATTTTCTGTAGAGATCCAGCTGGAGGTAGAGATGAAGGGACAAAAGTTTTTTTTAAATGAGAACAACCTGGCATTCTTCTCTGCTTTAAGGCATTGCCTCCTCTGTGTTTGCATTTCTTTCTTTATAAACTAACCAAATTTAAAATTAACAACTCTTCTGGCAATCTGAGCCAGATTCCAAAAAATGTTGCATAAGACAACTCGGTGGCAACATTCAGTCTATTACAAGCAGTCTGCACTGGCTCAAAACCCTTTAAAACTCATTTATTGACATTTTTTAGACCAGTATAATGATATAATTTGTGCAACAGTATAGGTAAACAGTAAGAATCCAGGCCTGCAGCTTAGTGGTGGAAAGAAAATTCACATCTTGTCAATATTGGGCAAAACAGGCTGCAAATGAAGATGTAAAATCGGTTCATATTTAAAACATCTAAACTAATATTGCTCTAGGAAAGAAACAACACATTAAGAACAATGTGTGAATATCCACTGACAGCCCTGAGTGTAGAATATTGTTTCAGTAGTTTAGTATGCTCATATACGTAAAATAAGTAGGATTCAGTTGGCTAATAGTTTATCTGGTGACTTCTTAATCTTGAACCAAAAACATCCTTGAATGCTTCCAGAGAAGCTGATATCAGGCATCCACAGCAACTGTAAAATCTGCTCTTTTTTTGCTTTATAGTGGCTGACAGTTCATCATATTCTTGGCTCTGCAAAAGACATACGTAAGTGATTAATTTAAAGCACAGCAAGTAATGCCATTAACATCACGTGCCTACGCTTTCCCGTATTCAAGGGCTTATATTTGCCCAGTGCCCTTTCAACACAGACATAACTCTTGGGAGGGGCTTTGAGCAAATCTTATTTCAAAGAATGAAGGCAAGGAAAGAAAAAGATTTTTCTCCATTAAGGAAATTCCTCTGCCGGCAGCATAAAGCAGGGCTGTCCTTAGAGGTTTGCAGTATCCCTTCTCTTGTCTGGCAGCATCAGGGCACTACCCAGCTACAACGGCCACCACTGACTCCCCAGTTGTTAGCCTTGAACACTCAGCAGCATGATCAAGAGGGTTGGAATTGCAACTGAATAGAAGTTCCCTGAACAATGTAAATGAATATACAGTTGGGTTTTTGCCATGTTGCAAAAGAAACTTCTGTGTTTGAACCTTTTAGCTTCCCTCAAAGAGTCCTGGCCTTGTTTTCCTGAAAACCCTCAGAGAAAGGCCCCAGGGCTGAGGCAGTAAGCGTTCAATTGCTGTAGCCTTCCAGCAAATACCATTAACCCTTTGGCTGCTAATTCCCCTCCTCTGAAAAAAATGGATGTCTGCTCTTGGACTACTCAGCATTTATCTGCTATCCTTACGTCCTTGAAAGTTCAAGGTTCAACAGCA
Organism: Psilopsiagon aurifrons; assembly: GCA_025447955.1. NCBI lineage: Eukaryota > Metazoa > Chordata > Aves > Psittaciformes > Psittacidae > Psilopsiagon > Psilopsiagon aurifrons. The sequence continues at coordinate 3,130 of JAOEHY010016641.1, read as the reverse complement.
GTTGAGCACTTAAGCAAGCACTTACTGCAGTTTGGTGGTCAAAAGGATAAGAGCTATTACCTCCGAGGGCTCCTTTTGTGTTTTCAGCCCTGCTGCTGACTCACTGGCTATCCCCAGGCAGCTCCCTCCAACTTCGCTTCATAATGTGCACTAATATTGAATCTGTGAAGCTTATTTAACCGACTAGTGTGAAAAGCTTTGTATCTCCTGAATAAGAGGAAGCAATGTGAGAAAAAACACCTGATGTTACTGGATTTTCAACTATAAACCCAATCAGCAAATTCTGGAGTGCAGCTATGCTGAACACATACATTCATCAGCAGGAAGCATTGATAGTCTGTCTCTCTAGTCAGACAAGAGTGAAAATTTCTTATATCAATCTTGCAAAGAGCGTGCTCCGTTGCGGCAACAAAACAAAGCAAAGCATGGTCACACAGCCTGATAAAGCTCCCCTTTATCCATGTGCTTACAAAGATAGTGGGCATAGGTGTTTGGAAGTTAAATAGATTCGTAACGCAGTGGTATAAAAAATATCACTGTTGGTGTTAAGTGGTAATTTCAGAATGTTGAGGAGAGGCTTTTAATGAGTTTACTGTTGGCTGCCATAGAGAAGATGATAGGACTGGGATGCTGGATCATTAAACACTTGGAATTATTATTCATTTTAATAATGCAGCAACCATAAAGGCAAACTCCATCTCTGCTACAAAGGATGGTACAACTGAGTCTTCATTTTTCCCAAAATTTATTTATTGCTCTTGTTTTCCTACTTTTGAGAATATCCAGCTATATTTATTTTCTCCATAAAAAGCTTTCAAGGCTATATTTGGTGAAAAGATAGTGTAGATATTGAGGACACAGAATAGCCACTCACTGCATTATATTATATTCTGCAGCAAACCACCACAAAAGTAATTACTGTGGCAAAAATCCAGCTCAGTGTTACTGAATGGTTATCAGATTCATCTAGCATAATTGTCAGAGACAAAAAGTGCTTAAGGTAAAGAAAATAAATTGCCAGTGTCCTCTGAAATATGCCTTCCCCCCATTCCCATTACTTTGGAGGGACTGAAGTATTAAACATGGGCACTAGACAACTGTACAAAGCAAAATGAAGTCTGAATTTCTGTTTAATGAGTCGTCACATGCTCTCTTAGTAATTCTTTTATGCCAAAATTTCCTTAAAATGGGGTCATTAATAACATGCTATTCAAATGCCTCAGATGTGTCTCAGGTTTCCACTATAAACACACTTGCTTGTGATTACTGCTTGAATAACAGGATTTGAGTGCTAGTGCCCTGCTTATCCATTAACAGGTAACACTTAGGATTCAACCCCTGGCAAGCATTCTTACAGCCTGACCTGCTTTGAACTAAGGCTGCAAATGCAAGCAGTTTCACTGACACACAGACGCAGTAATTCCCTAGCAAACTGTCTCTGAAGTCTAATGCTGGTCTGAAATTTTTAAGCCCAATTCTTTGGTTTCTGTAAGCTTTTTTTCACTGCTCAGGAGGTAAAAACAGACATTGTTTTGTCAGTAATTACACTCACTGCAAGTGGTCTAGCAGTCTGGGATATGTAACAGAGCTACACAGAGGATGTTATGTTCCTGAGGTCCAAAAAACAGTATTCATATTCTAAGAAATTACATTTTTAGACTATGGAGTCTTCAACATTATTACTGAAGTTCTTCATAGTGCTTTAGACTGAAATAAAATTCTTTGCCTCTTAACATATCAGAAATGAAAGAAATTTATACCAGCTTAGGTGGCCAAGCCATAAACTGGTAAGGAGAAACATCAGAAGAAGAATATGCTACGTTGCTTAGGAATACAGTGGATTACTTCAGAGGTAACAAGCCAGCTTGATTCCATTTGGTATATAACATATTATTTCAAGATTTACTAAAATAAACAATGCAAATTCTTCTGTATAAGTCTCATGAGTTGTTGAATCAAAACACTGTAGCATAAAAATCTCCAGGCAGATAGATCATCACTACAGAGCTTTAATCCGTTTTCGTCCCCTGTGGTCACATCAGGTGTTGGCTAATAATTCAATTTCTGTTTTTTCCAACAATGACAAAACTGCTAGCTCCTGCATGAAATATAGGTCATTTGGAGAGACAGATAACAAGTGTAGAGATATACTCTTACCTACATATATATTCAGGGAGGAAAAAAAGGGAAGAGGATCATCACATATATACTCTTGTCTGGAAAATAAATTATGTTTGCATTTGTATGTGCTGCTTTTGATTCCCATGAGGCAGTTATTAGAAGTTTCCTTCTCATATTTAGTCATGTTTGGAATTGTTTTCAGGATGTTTAGACTCTTTTCTTCAAGTTGTCACCAGCTCATTACCACAGAATTACATTTTACAAACAAGAGCTGGCTAGAGCCAATTTGGCTTGGCTACTGCTGCCTCAGGGAATTTGAAAAAAAAATGATAATTTCCCTGCCTTTGGAAGGAGACAAGCATGGACTCAACTGCAGGCAATCTCACCTCTTTACTGCCTTTTGGAGCTGAAGCAAGCAGCTTTGTTTTCTTAGAGGAGTTCTCCTGTTATTTGAAAAAAAAAAACACGAATACAAAATATTTTTGCCCCCTAAAGAGTGCATCTGAGCAGACATGAAATTTCATCTTAATCACTCTCAAAATGCAGCGCCATACAATGAGGTTCCCCACTGTACTTCCCTTGAAAGAATTACTGAAGGTGGATGGCTGAAAAGTTTCTTTCAGTGCAGTGGTGAATCACGCCATTGCAACCAGTGGTCAGAAGGACCCTCAGAATATTCAAAGCAGCCCAAGTCCTTGCCTTTTCCAAAAGAACCAAAGGTGATCATGGCGTCTACTGCACCCACAGCCTTTTTCCGTAAGGGTCCCTGAGACTTAAACCTTGTTGCATTCATGATTGGCCCGTCTGCACCTTGCTTGACTACAATTTACCCACCACTAACCCTTACACACACAAATACACACACACAGAGATGCCTGCACTGTGATAATGTCATAATTAGCCATTGATCTTTTTGTCTAACAAAAATTATCATCTTGCTGCTGCCTTTGATCTTTCTGAAAGTGTCCCTTCTCGGCTTCAGCTTCATAAACTGCCTTCAAAACTGCAG
>JAOEHY010016640.1:789-20214 GCA_025447955.1 Psilopsiagon aurifrons | reverse complement strand
TGCCAGGGAGGAGGGTAAGCCGGGAGGGAGCAGAGACAGGGCATCTGATTCAAGCTGACCAAAGAGGTATTCCATAACATAGCACGTCATGCCCAGAAGGTAAAAAATGGGGGCAGGAACCCAGAAGAGGGGGGGTTCACAGCTCGGTTGCCAGGTGGTGAGCATTTGTATCCTCTTCCTTTGTATTTTCCTTGGTCATTATTGTTATTGATGGTAGCAATAGTGATTTGTCTTATACCTTAGTTATTGGACTGTTCTTATCTCAACCCGTGGGAGTTATATTCTTTTGATTCTTCTCCCCGTCCCCCGTCCCCCCCCTTTTGGAGTGGGGGGGAAGAAGGAGGGAGAAGTGAGTGAACAAAACTGCTTGTTTTACAGCTTAAACCACGACAGTTCTTTTAGGAGGGGGAAGTGAGTGAACAAACTGCGTGGCTGATTTACAGCTTAAACCACAACAGCAACGTACTGTTTTCTTGCCTGTGATTAAACTATGTTGTTGGGGGAATGACATGTGTACATGACTGTGGACATTTGGTATGTTCTTTTGTTGGAGGTTATATATGTGGTTTTTGAGCATTATTTACCACTGTGTTTTTATTAGTTTCAAATAGCCGTTAGGCTTGTGGATTGCTATGTGTTTTGCTTGAACCAGCAAACACAAATGCTACAGTAGGTATATGGGTTTATTTGTTTTACTTGAAGAGAGTTGCTCAGCGAGCATGAACACGAGAGCTGTATTCATAGCAGTGTCCAAAGACCTGGCATATAATTACCTATCATAGACTCAAAGAATGGTTTGGGTTGGAAAAGACCTAGTTCCAATCATCTAGTTCCAAGCTGAAAGGCAATAAGCTGTACTAGTGGCCTTGGGAGCAAATTTTTACCAGCAGTCAGATAGTTATTGTACAGTGGGCAGGAGGAATCATCTGGAGGAAGGACTTTCTTAAAATGTTGTTGCAGGGTTCTGGCATTTCTTGGACTTTAAGACTGATGACAGATTAGTTATGATTGCTTTTTCCAGAGGGACATTGCTGGGATGGAACACAGGCTTTCTGGGAGGAAAGATTGTTGTATCTGTCTTTGACTTTGGTGCTTTAATGATGACAATTATAAATGTCTGTGGGGAGCATAAAGAATAAAACAGATTCTCATTAATTCTGCAAAATTTTATAACGCCTGACTGGACTTCTTCAGTGAAAAGGGGTGTGTACCATTGGGAAGAAGAAGGAAATCTGTCAGCTAGGGAAAGAGGGTCTTTTATTCTCTCCCCTTCAGGAATCTCTACTGTCTCGTCTGCCTGATGGCTGTGTTTTGCTTGCAACATCAGACACATCACCAGATTTGAAGTCAAGGATATGCACCTCAGTTCAGACTGGCAGGGATGTAAACTTCCTCTGCTGGAAGAACTTAAGCGTTTTCTGCTCAGGAATATTGGAATGATCTCTCTTAACTAGTTCACTACCATAGGAATGACGGACTGACTCATCTTGGAGGCCATCTCTAAGCATGTGGAAAGCAAGATTGTCTTCTATGATGGGACAGCTGGCTGGATAGGTGAGGGCAGGATGTGATACCCATGGATGTTGTCTACCTGGACTTCAGCTGGGGAGAGCATCTTTACTGTGAGGGTGACTTATCATTGGAGTAGGTTGCCCAAAGGGGTTGTCTCTTTCCCTGAAGGTATTCAAGAGCTGCCTGGACTCAATCCTGAGTAATGTGCTCTAGGTGACCTTGTTGAGCAGAGAGGTTGAACTTGATGACCTCTGATGGTCCCCTTCAGCCTCAACCATTCTGTGATTCTGTAGTTCTGTTGCAGTTGGTCCAGCCTTGTACGCACTGGCCTGTAGTGTGTAGCGGGGAAACAGAGACTGCTGAGATTACATGATCTATAATGTTCAGCAGGCCAGACTAGTGAGCAATTTCAGAATTCAAGTCTTCTGGCTGTGTTATGTGTTTCTAAACCCTGAACTCTGATTCAGCATTTCCCAGTGTGAGACTACCTCTTTCTGGAACACAGACATATAACCAGCTGCTAACATACAATGTCTGTAAGCTGTTTAAGAGCATAGAGCCTTCTAGTCTTCCCAGAGCCTGCATCTTCTAATTACAAGATCAAATTGTCTGGATTATGCTTACCACTTAAACAGGAATTTCAATATGTCATTTTATACCTTGCACCACATAAGCTTTGTTTACTTTTAAGAGGACTGTTATCAAGTGTGGGAGTTGCTGGAGAAAATGAGATGCTTTAGCTGATCAGAACATGTCGCACTTTTCTGCTCCAAGCTATGTAGTAAGGAAGGGTTCACAGAGCAGAGGGTTATTGGCTGAATGGAAGAAGATAAGCTTATCAAGTTTAAGTCCCTCCTGTCTGTTTTCAGTGTTCTGAGTTAGCTAGTAGGTGAACTTGTATCTGAGCAAGAGAAAGTTATGACAGTGTTGAACAGGAAAGTGTTTGATGTAAGGGACAGATGCAAACTTTGGCCACTTCCATCCTGTATTCAGTAGGGCTCTTGGAGATACATGTAGTTTTCCATTCTGCAGCAGTCTTGACTGGTTATTTTCTTCATCATCTAGGCCATGCATATGGAAAAGCCAGCTGAACATCTGAAGTAGAGACTGCTATCTGGGGTACTCTTGAGCATAAATGGATTTTCCACAATAAAGGCAAATCTTTTCAGTAGTAAAGAGAATTTTTTCTTAAAGGTTGTGCAGAGATACTGGATAAACCTCCCCTCCTCCCCCTTTTTCCCAGTATCCAGAAACTCAAAAACATCAAAAAGTTTAATACTCTGTGTTCCGAGTGCAAGGTTCATATTAGCTGACCTTGCCTTCAGCGTCATAAATGGCCAGAAATATTCATCTGTGAAGAAGTAGAGCAAGACCAGCCTTGCATCAAAACGCCATTGTGTGGAAGCAGTCACAGCATGGGCTTCTTGTCCCAAGCATATGATACAGGAGATGGTGCAGCCTGTGTTAGTCATGCCACTTAGCACACTAGTAGAAAACTCTCAAATAATGATTTGATTGAATGACCCTCCATAGGATACTTTTGATCAGGGATTCTCCCAAACTTTTATATGCCCAGCTTGATACTATATCCATTAGTTTCAGAGTGAAAAATCCACAAATACTGGCGTCTGCTGGTTTAAATACTCCTTAGAGTCTTTCCACAGTGGGATCTGTACCACTATGAACTTATTTTAATCAACAACCATTTATGATTTGGTTGCTATTTAAAATCATAAAGAAGTCATATAGACTTCTAGAAATCATAAAGACTTCTAAATCTTGTTGGTTTTCCAGGGACTATGTTGTTTTGTACTACTTTTTTGAAAGGGATGACTTAAAAAACAGGCAGCTTGACAGCCTCTAAATTTGGTCTTTGTGGAATGCTCAAGAATTACTTCTGTGTGTGCAGCTTTTGCTATATTTATCAAAAGGAAATCCTGAGGATGTATTAAACTACAAAGTTGAAGAATAATTTGAATTTTGCATGTTTGAGGCTCTTCTTTCCCCCTAGGAATTATTTTAGGCTATCTGATATCAAATCACCCTTTTTCCGCTTGCTAGGGAGGGAATTCTGCTTTACTTCCCTTGCTGGGATCAACTTCCTGTATTTAAAAGAGGGATTTTGTATTTAGTGTTATGAAGGCTTCTCTACCTATGAAGTGTGGAAATGGGCCCCCCTTTATGAAAACCTTATGTCTTTTCTATTGCAGGGTAGTATATCTCTTTCCAATTGCTAAGAAAAAGGTGGCTTTTGTGGAAATGGAAGTAACTTTGAATTCCTTTGTCAAAGTAGCAGGTGGGGTAGTCAAGACAGTTTTTAACTTTGTAATCTCAAAGTTACTTGCTATATTGTTTGCCAGTAGCTATGAGGAATTTTCTTTGCAGGCTACTCCCCTTTTTCTTTCGTTTTCCTACTTTCTCCAGTACTCTTCCAAGAATAATACTGAGCTTCACCATACAGCTTACCTCTGACCTAGAGAGATGGTGGCTTGTGCTGCCCAGGAATTGTGATGCTGTGAACATTGTCTTATAGCAGTGTTAACTCTGATACTTTGTGGATAGTTGTGTCAATAATGCACAGCGTACCTTATCAGGTAGTTTGGTTTGTCATCGCGGTTAGTTGGGGAACTAACTTTTTGCTCTTATTTTCCTTCTGCTGTTTTGGAAGGAAAGTACTAGAGATACTTGACCTGTCAGCACCCGGAACTCTCCTTCTAGCATGTAATCTTTTGAACCTGCTGAGAAGGACACCACACTTTTTTGGTGTCTGGGGACCTTGGGTACGAGCGTATCAGATGAAGAATATGGAATTCCGTGCCACAAACACAAAATCTAGCTTCCTTCTGTTTCAGCTTTGTTGTTTTTTTAAAGGTTCTGTATTGGTGATGGTATTTCCCAGCACCACAGGAGGTAATGTTGGAAAGCACTGGCTGGATTGCCTTGAGCAGTGCTGGGAGGGCAGGTGGTGGTACCACTCATGCTGTCAGCAAAAATTTCTGTAGCTTTCACCTGTGAAACATGCAGACCTGGATGCAGTTAGAAACAGGAGACCTGATGTAATGGACTGGCCCAGTGGGGTTCCCATCTAGTGGAAGAACGCACAGTAAAAAATAGACGTGTAGAACTTCCTTTTCATGCCATGTCTTACTAGTGAAATTTTGAAAGCCGTCAGTGCCATTTTTAGACTCATATCTTCCATTCCTAATGAGAAAGAAATCTAAGACAGCAAATACCGGCCTACCCTAGTTCTCCCAAGATTGTCTGCAACGGTGGGAATTTTTTCTGATAAATGTCAGTAGTGTAGATGAGACCAAAGGTTTTTGTGTCTATTTAGCCTTTCTAAAAATTCTTCAGTGCACTGATGGGATAGCAGTCACTCAAAGGAAGACTTCCTTTGCTTGGCTTGATTGACCAGAGTCATTCTGTGGGAAAGGATGCTAACTTATTCTAAACTGAAGGTGACCCTTGCCTTTTTGTGAGCAATAAAGACATAATAGAGGCCCAGTTAGGGTTCAGTGGAACCCCCACAGCCATCTGCACACTTCATTGGCAGAAGTGGCTTTCACTTGAACTTGCATTTGACAAGTGTTTTCTGTCTCTTTCTCATTCAGAAGGGTCCTTCAAAGCCAAGTAATTGAAATGCTTTCACCCCTCGATCCTGTTCCTCCTTCCCCCAGACTTGCTTAAATTGCAGGGCAACTGCTATTCAGTGTTAATGAGTAAAAATGCATGCATATCCAAAGCTCACACTTTTCTTCCTTCCCATAGGGAAGTTTCTAAAAAACCCCTCTTTTCCAACTCTCCAGCACTGGTTTCATAAAGGAGATGCTGGGGAAAAAATGTTTCTGTTGCGTGTCGCGTTGCCATTTCTCTTTCCCTCCCCCTTTCTTTTTTTCTTTTCCATTGGGCTGGACTTTTTCATATGAAACACAAATCAGGTCTCTCGAATAAAAGGCTGTGAGCATGCCTTGTGGCATTTGGAATGAGACTATTCACTGCCTGAATGACTATAAATAGAAAGCAAGGAGCTGCGTATTTCTCAGTTCAGACTCCCTGCAAAGAAGCGCCCTTCCCAGTTAAAGGGTGACTTTTTGAAAGAAACCTTGTTCCTTGTGCTGAATTGAATTGCTCCAGGAATTTTTTCTCCTTACAGCTTGCATAAAAAGGCGTTAGTCTCCAATTTATTTGTCCTTTTAAAAAGCGGTATCCTCCATCAGAAATGAATATTCTTAGCCGTGTCACTGGATGTGCCTGTCTTGTCTGCACAGGGTTGCATATATAAAAATTGGAGCGCAGAGCAAACATTGTTCTCAGCAATTTTTGTGCCTGAAAGCTTTCTTTTTGGCTCTGGGCCAGCTGTCGGCTCTCTTTTTATCTGGTATTCATTCTTCAGTGAGAAGGCTAGATTTGCAGCACTTGGGTTTTGGGGTGGGTTTCTTTTCTAGGGTTTGAAGAACAGAATGGGAATTGTGATTGATTTTTATAATAAAGGATTTGATTCTCCCAGCTCACTTGTGATGTTGCCGATGGTAAGAACCCCAGTAGCTTACTGTTGCAGTTCTGCAGATAGTTTGTTTGGCTGATTTGGCTGTTAAAAAATGGTCATAAATCTCCTGTGTTGCGCAGTTATGCAAATTTAGTGCGATCATTTTTCTTCCGCTTCCCCTTTTCAGAAGGACTGTAGTGTTAAAGAAAGAAGCCTAGTAGATGGAAAAAGTTTGACGAGTTTGTGAGTTGGCAATGTTAAAGAGCCTAGCACTTGAGCTGTTGGATTGGCCTTTTTCTCTTTTTCTTTTTTTCTTTCCTTTTTTTTTCCTTTTATTTCCCCTTTTTTTTTCTTTTTCCCCCTCTTTGTCCCCCCTCTTTTTCCCTCGTAACACAGTTGTGTTTTGTGTGGGGTTATTTTGAAAGCTGCTTCTAATTTTCTCCTCAGACCTTTTGTTTCACGTTTCTTTTCTGCTTTCAAAAAACTAGCAAGGGCAGCCTTCTTCATAGTCTTCTTTTCCCTGTTCATAGTTTTTAAAGAATGGGTCTATAGATTCCTCACATTGCTCTTTCCGTTACTGATGGATTCCTAGTTGTGTGGGTTGTCAGGTTTTTGTTTATTTGTTTAACGGAGGAATTAAAAGGTTGACAAATACTCACCGTTTTTAAAGCTTAGCCTGTGCATGGTTCGCACTGCTTTTCGCTTTAATGCTAATGCAGAAATGAGAGCAACAGTGAATGGACAGGAAATAAAGGGACTAATATGAGGTTGCTGTTCATTTTTCTAATAAAAAGGGGAGAAAAGCAGAAAAAGAAATGTGCTCTTCAGCAATCCCAGGAAAGCGGTTTTAAGAGTTTAAGTAGGCAAGGGATTAAGCAGGTTAAGGAGAGAAGATATTCTGTTATATCTAATATCTTTGTAGTTTTCTAGATTTTTATTTTCCTAGCTTAAAGCTGAGGGACAGTGTCAGTCTTAGTTGGATTTTTCATAGCTGGCTGGACACATGAATAAAAAAACTTATGCAGAGAAGTGTATTCAAGTTGGTCATTTCCTTCTTGTTGATCCCGACTATTGGGACATCTTGATTATCCTTGTCATTTTACATTTTGTCCGTGTGCTGGTTTCTGTCCGGGGTGCCATATGTTTTCCTTGTCACCTTTATTGTGTGACTGGCTTCACCTATGATGAGGCCCTGCTGTCCTTTGGTGTTTGCAGCGTGCGTAGGTATTTCTGTTGCCTTATTCCTTTCCCACAGGTGCCTCTTGTGAGCCATTGTATGAACACACTGGGCTTTTTCATCTTGCCTTGTCTCCAGTGACTTTTGTCCAACATTTCAAGCCGCTTTGTGAATGTCACCTACCATCCACTAACAGTTAAAAAATTTCCAATTTTAGCTCATATTTTTACAATAATTTTCCAATTTTAGCTCATATTTTTACAATAATTTTTCATACCTCTTAACGTGCCTTTCCTTCATGGGATGTTTTGCCTTTCTAAGTCTCACTGAGCAGAGCTTATAATTTAGAAGGAGAGGCAATTGCTCAGATTATGTATTGCCAGTTACTCATCTGAGTTGCCTTTTAGTTCTTCACTTAGCTACTTTCTAGCAAAAAAACCCTCACAACAACAACAAACCCACTTGCCATTTTTCTTAGGTCAGATATTGCTTTAGCTTGTTTTTATTTATGCTGCCCACTAGTTCATGACTATATGAAATTCCGGATCATGTGCTTTTATGACATATCAGTAAGATCTTTGGCATTTATGTATATCTAGTATGTATATGTCATAATTATACATGTATATATCCTGTTGAAAAGTAAAACATTACGATTTGTATAATGGGTGGCAAGCACAGAATGCACCTTTCTTCTAGCAATGGCCTTGGTTTTATTCTGTGTTAAAATAGCAAACATTTTTGACAAATTCAAGGCAGGAAGAAACTTTCCATGGAGGATATCATTAGAATCTCGGTAGTTGCTTCCAGCATAAAACTTGCCTTTCTGCCATATGTGCTATTAACATTTTAGACTTACTTTGAATGCCTGAACACCCCACTGCTCTCACTTAGCGGGTAAAGCACAGGGGAGTCCCTCTGCTTTAGAAACCACTGGTCATGAAAACTGTGTCCTTGGAGGGAGGGCAGGTGAGATCTGTCTCTAGGAGAGCAGAACTGGTTTTTGTTTCTTTCTCTGGGGTTTCTCTTCATCAGGCTGGTTAAAGCAGCAAGGATGAAAACCCAGCTACCCTGTTGTCATCTTCCATTCCTGTTTTAGCCCCAGGCAGTTAGTTTTCTGTTTAGTTATTCTATTTATTCAGTGATTCTAATTAATTTTAGTTAGGGCTTCTGATTTAGCCCCAGGTAGTTAGCATAGATCTACATGAGGAGAGTCCTCCCTCAAACCCCTTGTCTCTTGAAAACATCTCAGAATGGATCTTCAATTTATCATGTAATCAGGAAGAATGAATAAATTCAGTGCATCAGTTTCACCATTGCCTATGGTGAAAGAACTGTTTGGTTTGAGGCCTCTCTCTCCTTACTTAGATAGCAATAAGGAGGGTTTTACAAAAATGCTAAAAGAGTGTCGAGAGTCAGTATTCTAGTTTATCTTCTCAGGTTCCTCTCTGCTCTTGACTGGAGCACCTCCCGTATGAAGACAGGCTGAAAAAGTTGGGGCTGTTCAGCCTGGAGAAGAGAAGGCTGCGTGGAGACCTCATAGCAGCCTTCCAGTATCTGAAGGGGGCCTATAGGGATGTTGGGGAGGGATTCTTCATTAGGGACTGCAGTGATAGGACAAGGGGTAACGGGTTTAAACTTAAACAGGGGAAGTTCAGGTTGGATATAAGGAAGAAGTTCTTTACTGTGAGGGTGGTGAGGCACTGGAACAGGTTGCCCAGGGAAGTGGAAAATGCTCCATCTCTGGCGGTGCTCAAGAACAGGTTGGACAGAGCCTTGGCTGACATGATCTAGGGTGAGGTGTCCCTGCCCATGGCAGGAGGATTGGAACTTGGATGGTTTTGGATGATTGGATTGGATGATTTTAAGGTCCTTTCCAACCCAAACCATTCTATGATTCTGTGAAATTGTGTCATCATATTTTAGCATAGGAAAATGCACATGTTCACTGTGCTCATTGTGTAACTGTTTCTGAACAGTAGATTTACCAGTGCAGATTCATAATCGAAAATACTACTGCCCAAGTCAATTGTCAGAGCAGAATATTAACGGGCGATGTATTATTAAATCAAATTAATAAAAATGCTTAAAAGAGAAGCTGCAATCAGCAGCTGATTGTAGAGTCAGTGCTACCTGCACGTAGCAACATGAAGCAGGACCTGGACTGAAAGCACAGACATGCATGTCTTCATTAAAGTGTAAGTGAAATATTTGTCATGAACATTAAAAAGAGAATTGCTTGGGTTTGTTTGCACAGCTCCCACCAAAATAATGCCAACTGCAGCAAATTTTCAACATCCAACTTGTCACTACCTGTGCCAGCTTGTGTCGAAATCACTGCAGCTGGGAAATCTTGTGCCTGTAAATTTATGCTTACATTGGAATTTATTCCAGAGTATCTGAGAATATGCCATGCTCCAGGGGTACCATTTTCGCTAGTCCAAAGTGATATAAGAGACGTACTTTGTCCTGCTGAACTACTCTAAAATAGCACGGCTCAGTCTAAGGTGTGATACTACTTTAGTGGTGGAACAGCTTTAAACTGACAGAGGGGAGATTTAGATGAGCTCTTAGGCAGAAGTTCTTCCCTGCGATGGTGGTGAGGCCCTGACACAGGTTGCCCAGGGAAGCTGTGGCTGCCCCATCCCTGGCAGTGTTCAAGGCCAGGTTGGATGGGGCTGGAGCAACCTGGTCTAGTGGAAGGTGTCCATGCCTGTGGCAGGCGGTTGGGACTGGATGAGCTTTAAGGTCCCTTCAAACATAAATGACTCTGTGATTCTAAGCTTCTATTATTTGGAAATGTTGGGCACAAGAATAATGAGCAGTAAATGACAGGTTCCATAGGGAATCTGGGAGGTGACAGAGGTCAGAACCAGAACATTCTGAAGATTCTTCTAGAGTAGTAACTACAAAACTCCCAGGTTTAGGTTGTTCCTATTTGCATATTTGTTTTTCTTAAGGGCTGGTTGCATTCTGCTAGCCTAGGAGAGGTTGAATAAGGCCCAGCCTGGGGCCTTTGCTCACCCTGAGGGATACTGTATTCTGCAGTGACTTTTCAAGAGCATCCTGTGAGGCAGTGAAATGGAAGTGTTTCCCTTTTTGGGAAGGTTTAAACTTTGCAGCACCCACTTCTAGAAAGTTGAAGGGCTCTTGTATGTAGGGAGCATCATTGCCCTTCTTGTTACTGATCATTAAATTGAGACATGTTTCAGTTATGTGAACTGCCTGGAGGCAATTAGATTTGGGACTTGGGCCAGGTCCAAGAGTCAGGATGGGCAGGAAGTGTGGAAGAAGTCATGCCCCTCAGCCTGTGTTACAGCTGGGAAGGTCATTTGCTCAGTATCATCCTTATGTCATCCAGAGAGCACCAGCACTCCTTCCCTCAGTGTGAGATGGTGAGATGTTCCTCTGCCCTCTGGGTGGGCATTTTTGGAAGAGTTGAACTGGGGAAATCTTCCAGCATAAAGCAGATCCACAGGGGACAAAAGGGAATAGGTAGTACTTGTACTGACTTCCTGCAAGACCATGGATTAGGTGTTTCAGCATCATGTGCCCCTGCAGTGGAGGAAGATTAGTGTTTTCCATCTTGTTGATGCCTTGCTAATTTAAGGTTTGTGAAATGCTATGTAAATGCAAACTGTCTGAAGCCAGGAAATGGAGAGATTCAAGGCATCTCCATGTAGTGCCACTGCTTCTCCTTCAGCCCCTGCTCTTTCCTCCCCACGTTTTTTCTTAGGATTTTAATGTTCTTATCTTGTGAATCTGCCTTTGAGGATTCAGTAGCAGACCAAATGTCAAAATGGTTCTTGGTACAAGCATTTGTCTTTGTTCTTGTTTTATTAACATGCTTCTAGCATGGCCATACAAGCAGCAAGAAGATCATCTCCTCCTTGTCGTTGACACCTTGCATTCATGGCATTATGAAATGTGGGTCTGGAGACCTTGTATGGTACTTATGCATTAACAGGATCTCTTTTTAGCATGAGTAACACCCTCACAACAGTTCTGCTTTGTCAGTTGGTTGTTCCTACTGTAGAATTGAAAACAGTTGACAGGGAGGAGGAATCCCATTTGTTCCACTTAATGAGGGCACTTGATGCCACTCTTGTGTAGTGGAGAGCTTCTAATACATGTTTTTTGTTGTCTTCTACCTCTTGAGATGGGAGGACCTACAAGGTAGCTGGCCTTTTTTTCCTTCATTTTCGTAGTTATCAATAACGTGTTGATGATGCTACAAGTTACAGAAGTCAATGCTAGCTGTTACTTACCGGTTTTAAGAACAAAGTAAAGGTTGCATCAGGTTTTGCTTCCATTATGTATTTCCTGGCTTTTGAAAGTTTGAACCTGTGATTGTAATAGGGCACCTGGCACAGGACAGTTTTGTCAATGCGAAGTTAAATGCTTTTATTGGTGAATCCCAGCTTGCTTAGTTGTCGTGAAAGAAGTTGAAAACATATATCTGATGGCTCAAAAAGCTTGACAATGAGTTTTGAGAGAAGGAAGTTAGGCTGAGATGAAAGATAATCTGCTGCTACAGGTTATTCACAGAATAACAGAATGGTTTGGGTTGGCAGTGACCTTAAAACTCATCTAATTCCAAACCCCAGCCACAGACTGGGGCACCTTCCACTATACCAAGTTGCTCCAAGCCCTGACCAGCCTGGAACAACAGACTAAGTTCTTAAACATGTCAGATCAGTCCACTCTCCAAAGTGGAGTGGAATACCTTATGCTGTGAATGAGTGCTGGAACAGGTGAGATAATTTTGGTTTTCTCCCAGTTAAACTTAGCATGCTTTGTCATTCAGTTTCTCCATGCTGAAAAAAGCATTTGGAGGAGAGGCACAGGTAGAGTGAAGAGGTCTTATGCATCTGTATAGTGTGTTAACATCTGACAAGTTGATGTCAGCAGATGAGGCTCAGGAGGTTTATTCTGGTAACATCTAGGTCTTTGCCTGTCTTGATTTCTTGAGCAACTAATTCATTAGTGAGCCAGCTTGAGAACTGCTGTCCTTTTCAGCCTTATGTTTTAAAGTGGAGGGACTCAAGCTTCTCTGTTAGAGACTTCAGCAAAGAGTGAGATGAAATTCATTTCAGTAAGTAAGATTCCTTCTGCTCTGGAGAGATGAATACTAGACAAGCCAAAGCCATGTCACTTGTCAGCTTCTCACCCTGCTATCTTTCCAAACAAGCGGGTAAAAGTTTTCAGCCTAGCTTTTTGCAAGTATGGGGTCTTTCTCCATGTTGCAGCTGCTTTTGACAGTTCCTTAGAGAACCAGCTGAGTAGGCAATACCAGCTGTTCACAGTCAAGTGGTAGGTAAAAGTCTCATGTTGGATATACAGTTGGAACTCACACATTGCCTTTAAGATACAGGCAGTGAATGGAAGGTCATGGGAAATCTCCTATTTATGATCAACTATGCTTCAACTTCCTTTTTGAGAGGAACTAAGTATCTAATAGTTTACTATACAGCAGCTGTGTAGTCCTGGTATTCCCAAAATTTCAAATATTTTTTGTGTGGCTACCACCAATTCTTAAAAAAAAACAAACCAAAGGAATTGGGATTGGATGAACAGAAACAAATATCCCGCTGACAGTGTTTGGGTAAATTTGTTGATACTTTTTTTTACTCACAGTTGGCCTAAAGTTGACAAATATAAACACTGTGATCCCAATCCGGAAACTGCCTTATCCCTAATACAAACAAACAAATAAACCTTCCCTTTATCCAGAGAAGCCTCTCAGATGATAAGCCATCAAGTCTAAATACAGTCCCATATTTAAACAGGAAACTGACATTTTTGCAGACACAGTGGCTGCCTTCTTCCATGTTCTCGGGCTCAAAAACCTCATATGTTTCCAATACATGCATGGAGCAATTGTTATAAATGCTGTTATTTTATGTCAACCCAGTAACTTGAGTAGAAAGTTAATTCTTTTGGTGTGTTTAGATTACTCTCTCAGATTTTCAGCCTTGTTTAATAACATCAGGGGGTGAGGCCCTCCATGAGTCTGTACCTCTGCTGACACACAGGGTTCTCTGCAGCATCCCTGTGACGTGTCTTGTCATACTTGAAGGCTCAGACATAGTCTTAAGCCATACTCTGTGGCAGGTAAGACCCTATGTTCTCAGCTGGGGTTCTCTCAGTGGCTGGCACACCTAGCTGGGTTGATTTCCATCCGTCCTTACCCCTCTTCACCAGTGAGGTGCAGTGCCACCTCATCTTGGTCAGTTGGGTTATAGGAGAATTACATAGTTTAGTCTTGTGCAGCATCAGTACTGGATGCTGTTGGTCACATGGAGCTTGCATTCTTTAAATAAATGAGTGATCACACTTTCTTAGTGTCTAAAAAGTGCTTAGGATGCGTGCCTCTCACTGGGTCAGAGAAAAGCTCCAGTTATCTCACACGCCATGAGTGAAGAGTGCAGTTCTGGCAAGCAGGAGCATCCAGGTTCTCCACATAGTAACTAGGAGCCCTCTTCCTTCTGTATCTCTGCAGTGAATGTGACTGTTTTCAGAAGGGCCTGTGGTGACAGGACAAGTGGGGAATGTCTTTAAACTGACAGAGGGGAGATTTAGATGAGATTTTAGGCAGAATTTCTTCCCTGTGAGCATGGTGAGGCCCTCACACAGGTTGCCCAGAGAAGCTGTGGCTGCCCCATTCCTGGCAGTGTTCAAAGCTACGTTGAATGGGGGACTTGGAGCAGCCTTGTCTAGGGGAAGGGGGGAAGGTGTCCCTGCCCATGGCAGGAGGTTGGAACTGGATGAGCTTTAAGGTCTCTTCCAGCCCAAACCACTCTCTGATTCTATCGTAAGATGCTGAAAGGTCTGTAGAAGTGCCTTTTCTAGCACATGTGGACTGCTGTAACAGTGTCATTCTCCTTACTTTCACCCTTATAATTTCTTTCAACCAGAATGCTATAGTGATAATGAACAACTAAATCAGTCAAAGCAAAACACTGAATGCATATGAAGAGATACAGATACCCCAAGCTGAAGTTTCATTCTGAAGGGGAAGCTGTGGAGGGTCCACAAAGTACTCTGAAAAGTTATTCTCCCATTGCAAGTGATCAAATATTGTAATTTTAAAAGATACTCATGTTAAAATTAAACATTTATTGAGGCTAAGAGGAATTTGTGAACTCAAATGATAAAAGCTCCTGCAGCACTCTCAGAATGACAACTGGGAGACAAAACTCACTTTGGCAAAGACAGATTTATTTTCCAGGCATTTATACAGTGAGACTTTGCAGTCAGATTTTAATTTACATGGAAGTGAGCTGCAGCAGAAAGTTCGATAAATGGCAGTGGGGTTGTTTCCCCAAAACAGTCACCTCTATCTTGGGTACTAAGTATATGACTTCCAGGGTTAGGAATGAGATACCTCTTTTCTGTTTTGTGGAGGCGCAGTTTCATTCTTGCCTTTGGCATATATACTTAATTTCAAGAGACTGTAATAATTTCTACATGGACTTTGAGCTTCTGAAAGGAGAAGAAAGTGGTGCTGTGGTTTGTGGTCTTAGCTTTTGGAACTAGGAGAAGTAACAGGAGCCATATACATTCCCTGCCCATGGCAGGGGGGCTGGAATTAGATGATCTTTAAGGTCCCTTCCAACCCAAACCAGTCTGTGATTCTATATATTCTCATGATTCAATTTTAAAAATATCTTCAGCCAAAACTTTCCCTCAACTTTGTTCTTTCTGCCCTCTTATGCACTGCCTGTCAGGGATGCAAAAATTATGGATCCTTTTTTCCAGTATTTCCTGTGTGTTTTTTCAAAGTATGGGATGTTGGTGTCAATCTGGAGGCATCAGTAGGTCCTGTGACTCTACTAAGGCTGCATTAACCATCCATGTCACCTACAGCAGTGTGTGGCAATGTCCTGACTCAGTTTCCTTGCATGCAAGGCAGGGCTAATTGATAGCTTTCTGAAAAAAAGTGTTCGGATCCATGGATGGAAAAAACTGGAAGAGAGCTCAGCACTGTAGTTCGTGAGTGGAAAATTGACCTTTATTTAGTCTGCTCTTTCTAAGTATACACTGTTTTTGTTTGATAGTGGAAATCTAATCCTTTGGGAAGCACAAATTCCTATAACAGCTCTGATATGTATAAATAAAAACATACTCCTTGTTACAAACAACATCAAAGCAGTCACAATATGGATTAAAATACACAACCAACCCCCACTCCTCCATACTAATGTGCAGCAATGCAGAGTTCAAATGAAGCCATTAGCAGTATCTACAAGTATTTGGCAAAAGCAACCACACTTGTGTAGCTACAGGCAATGAAAGTCCCTAGTACAAAAAGGGAGGGACAGGGGGAGTAGCCTGTACTGATCTAATTAGTCAATGAGGCACAAAGTATGTAAAATCTCATTATGTATGACTAGGAGCATTTGGCTTGAGCAGTAAAGAATATGTAACTGATTTGTCCGTGGATCCCATCTTTAAATCTTCCAGCAGGAAATGGGATTTCTGAAAACATACTAGAAACACAGACATATGCACTTATATGCGCACACATACAAATATATGTGTGTATCTGTGTTATACATACGCACATGCGTGCATGTAGCCAAATGCCCTTACTCAAGGCATTGCTTTCATGAGAATGTTCCTGATAAGGAGGAAGTAAAGATTGTTTTTTCGGTTCCTAATGAAGACTCTGAATCTTGCTAATGCCAGTCACAGCCTGAAAACACAGTGTGTGGTTGTTCCAGTATGACTAAACCCAGACGATGGGTTTGTCCCATTGCCCCAGGCACGGCTCATGCATGAAACAGCTCTTCTCCCTAAAGGAGATCTGCTTAAAAATGGGGACTTAAAATGATTTTTTTTGTAACTTGCCTCTTGCCCTTTTCTTTTAAGCCTTTCAGGGATTCATGTTACATATTTTAAATTTCTCTGAAACCCAGAACACTTGAAACATTTATATTAGATTTAAGCCAAGTTTCCCACCCAGTCGGTGTCTCTCAAGAGCTGAAGATTTAAGTAAAATGCCAAATGTAAGTTACAAAAGAAAAAACAACAAAAAAAAACCCAAACAAAACCACCAAACAAACACAACCACAACACCCAAGCAGCCACCCACCAAGCCCCAAAGCTAAATAGACAAAACAAAGGAGAAGGAGAGACTGAGGCACTGAAACAAAGCGACTAGTTCAGTCTTGCAGGTGGCCAGTAGAAGTAAAAAGGAAGAAGTCTTCCCACTCTAGCATCCCATTTCTTCCACACATATGTAATAAAACAGAATGCTTGTGAGTTTCTGGAAAAAGTTTATAGTATCAGAAGGATGTATGGGTTTTGGAGAAAGTGATGAGTGTTATCACTGTAGGTGCAATTTGTGAGTTAGCTCTTGTTTGCAGGGCTCTTTAGTAAGCATGTAATGTTGGCTGTATTACAGCCACATTCTGTTCTGCCCTTTCCTCGACTTTTCCATGCTGACAAGATCTTTTGTTTAATCCCATTCTTGAAGACGTTAGTGTCATTCTTTAATTTAGATATTAAAAACTGTGTTGATCTAGTCAAGTTGTTCTTTATCAAAACAAAGTCAGGGACATTCTTTTTCCTTGCTTGCTTTCTCAGCTTTCCAAAACATCTCTTAAATAGGGAATTTGGATCTGTCTCATATGTCCCCTTTTGCCCTTTATTTCTACCTACCCTGCTTCAATAAACAAACATCATTCTGGAACTGAGTATCGGTGCACTGGGAAAACAGGATTTTTATTCCTGCTTTGATAATTGAAAATGGAGGCCAGAAACTTCCCCTGGTTACTACTTAATAGGAACAGTGATGATAATTTCTGTAACCTGCTACAAGATCTGAGGGAATGTTAATGTTCTTAGCAGCTGTGTATGCACATAGACATCCTGTGGAGCATGAGAGGAAGTTATGTATGTTTAAAATGTGTTTCATCCCAGTTTATGGATGAATTCTTAAAAGGAATGATGAACATTATCATTTCTCTGTCCCAGCTACATTAAGCTTACCTCCCTACCTCTTCTGAGTTCCTGGCCTCTGTCTGAGAGAACATGAGCCTTCCAACATTACAACGCACGTACAGCCTTTGTGTTACATTGATCCTCGTCCTTGTCAGTTAAAGATGGTCTTACTTTTCCTGTCAGCTCAACAAACTGTTTTCACAGAAGCAGCCCTTCTGTGTCCTGTTCCACGGCCTTCAGCAGATGGCATCTTCTGAAAGGCATGTCCCGTTGGTCTACTGTTCCCCAAATTAGACAGAAGTGCAGTTACTTATTATATGGCAGTCTGTGTCTTTATCTTCTCTCCCCCAACCAGCCTAGTAGGCTCATTTCTGTTGGCCACCTTTCCATCTGTCACCGTGGTTCTTCTTTGCTTCCCTCCCTTGAGCTCTGCTTGGGGCATAAGTTCTCTACCCAGCTCCTCCTTTTGCTCTGGTTGAGGAGGTAATGTGAATCCTGGTCATATCAGAAATGACTTGGTGAAGAGGAGAAACATCTTGTAGCTCTCAGAAGTCCAGGTGAGCCCAGTCAGATCCCACAGTCCTGACTGTGTGTTGCTTGCAGTAAGCTGTTTTTTGCCAGCTCTCTTCTGTCCTCCCCAGAACAAGAAGCACATACCTACTAGTGCTTCTCAGAGACTGCAACCTAACCATGTCCCATCTTGAGGTAGTTTTTCCTCTAAGCAATGCTAAGCAGAACTACATCAAAATGCAGCTGGCTGTAAGCTTTTCCTTCCCTTAGGGTAATGGAGACCTTAAAAATTTTATCTTTAGCTATCTAGAGGGTTGTGGGGTTTTTTTGTCTGCAGAGAGCCTTCTGAATGTTTTGTCTGTTTGGCGAATGCCTTCATGCCCACT
Source organism: Psilopsiagon aurifrons (assembly GCA_025447955.1). NCBI lineage: Eukaryota > Metazoa > Chordata > Aves > Psittaciformes > Psittacidae > Psilopsiagon > Psilopsiagon aurifrons. Next base: position 2,195 of record JAOEHY010016640.1, on the reverse strand, counting down.
TTATGGTGTGTTTTTTAGTTTTGTAGCTATTTTGGTGTTTTACAGTGGAGCTGTAAACCAGTACTGGTGAAACGGTGTATAGAAGTGAATTCCTTTCAGCTAATTATGAATAAATGAACCCACAAAAAACAAATATGCAGGGCCTAGCTTTTTGATGAGGAGGGTCTCATCCCTCAGCCTCTGACATCCTTTCATTCTGTGCTTGCCACTGAATGGTACAGCAGCCTTAAAACCAGGAGTGCTGTACAAGGTATGAGATCAAAAGGATAGCTGGAGTTAAAGCAGGAATGCTGAGCCCTTTTTGGAACAGGGGTAGCATGCTTCAGAAGTGTTGGGGCCCTGCACTTTGAGCCAGAGTCTAAATCTAACTTTAGAAAAGAAGTTAAATACTTGTGTCCATGAAAACTGAAACCAGGTCTTTTTGTGGGCCTGCAGACTTGGTGGAGATGATCATAAAACCAAAAACACTGGCAGTTACTGAGGTTACTGCATGAGTGATTACCACCACATGGGGTTGCAGAGGTCTCTGGTAAAGGGTAGAGAGGATGTACTCACAGCCCATTAATGTGTTTCAGTTGGTACCTGGCACCTTATACCTAGAGCACCACAGGTGGCACATTCTCAAGAGGTGCATCTCAGCCAGCATACTCTGATGCTGGTAGCGGCGTATCTGAGAAATACTTGTTAACTAGTCGTCTGTTCTCTGATACTCCAAAAGCTAGGTGTGATACATGTATCCCAAATGAAAATCACAAGAGTCTCCTGAGCCCACGCAGCACTGGGAGAAATGTGTTTCTCTCTTTGGTACCAGCCTGTATCCTGCTAGTCTGACATGTGCCATGCAGGTTTGTCCAGCTACATCAGCAATTCATAAGCTTTTTCTAATGTGGTAAGGTAAGTTTTTTGATTGAATGGAACACAGAGATCTGACAAAAAGGAGGTCTTGATTAGATCTGTGATACTTCCTCTTCTGCTGGTAAATGGGTCATCAAGTATGTGAAAAGATGGGGGGTCATGAAGGGAAAATAACATTTCAAGAGCTGATGTGTTGTCTATTTTGGGATTATTACTTAAAAATATACTTGCATACACTATCTATCTAGAAAGGTGCTGCTTCTGTCTACATATAGGGGGCGTTACACTTATGGTATGATGATAACTTGTAGATGGCAAAACCAAACAGAAATGGTATGTTCTTAACAATGCATATATTTTAAATAATACCTAGAAATGTGTCTGAAATGTTAATTTTACATTACAAACCTAAGTTTTAAAGGATTTTTTTTAAATCTAGAAGAAATATTTTAAATTCTGCAATTTAATTTAACAAGGTGCAGCTTTATTTTTTCCTTATTCTAATTAAATAATTCTAAAGAAAATGCGGGGGGGGGGGGGTGGTTTGTTTT
>JAOEHY010016638.1:0-19472 GCA_025447955.1 Psilopsiagon aurifrons | reverse complement strand
AAAAAGCATCAGGGAAAACAAAGTGAGAGTGCATGAGCAGGAAAGAGTGAATGTATGTGTCTAAGAATGGAAAACAAAGAAAGTTTAGAAGTTTAGAGTGGAGTAGGCTGTAGTTAACATATTTACTTACAAAAAGAGCTGTCATATTTCACACTGGAAACCAAGTACTTATTAGCAAGAGACAGAACTACAGTATAAAAAAAAATAAAACTTTAAATTTATTCAATATGAAAGTTTTAAAGCTGTTCCAGAATTAGTGGATTCCGAGTTGAGAGAAACACAACACTATAAAGAATCATAACTAGTTTATTAATACAGGGAAAATACAGAGGTAACAAAAGATACAGTAAAGGATATTTCTGATGTTTGGTTACCTCACCAACCTCAAAAACCATGTAATGACAATCAGGAAACCAACTCTGAGAAACACCACTGCAGTGTGAGGCGGCAGGCTCAACCTTAGCGTGTGTCCCCATGGAGGCAATGTTGACCTGGGTGGTATGAGGGTCTGCCTCCCCGCATCGCCTGAGTCTTGGGCCTTTTATGCTAGCAAAAATGTACACTCATTCTGATGAAAGGGGCCACCTACATCAGAAGTGGCCAGCAATACCTAGAAAGGTCTCCAAGGGTCGTGACTTTTCCAGGGATGAGCCAAAGAAGGCTTTTCGGGGAGGGGCTACCATAGACAAACAGTACTTTTCTATTTTTGTGTTCCACCATGGACCATTATCTAGTGCCACTGACACAAAAGCTCTTAATCTCTGAAGAATCAATTTCAACAGGACTATTAAAATGTGCAGTTTCTACATCTGACATACGAGACTGATAAGCTAAGTTTAGAACCATGGTGCTTAGGCCTTATAATGCATGGAACAGAAGTCTCATTATTCTCCTTCACATATCAATTTAATTTTCAGAGCCAGTCATAAGTGATGATCTAAAGCAGCGAATTTAAGGCAGTCTAAAACACGCCAGTGCTTCTCTTGCCCTGTGCTTTCCTCCTTGGTAACCTGATGAGAGAGTGGGGCTGCAACCATACTCTTTTCACCCAAGATCGCAGAAGTATAGATCACCATCTTTCCATCTCTTCTTCACCTGCTTCTGTCCCAGAAATCTTCCACTGGTCCTACAAGTTCAGCATAATCTGCTCTACTTTGGCACTGGGCAAACAGCTTTCCTTCCTTCCCCAAGCTCTGGAGGAGAAGAAACACGAAGCAGCACAAAACGAGAATGCAGTTCCCAGCAAATACCAGTAATTTGGTATTCCAGCTATATGCAACAACAGCATCACCACAACACCTATATACTAAACTAGACATCAAGACCTACAGCTACGGAACACTGTATACTTAGAAGCTTGCATAATAGAAGGAAAAATAAACCAAAAGTTTGAAGCAGTGGAATCATACTGAAGGGAAAACAGGTTTTTTTCCCATTAAAAACCACATACAACTCTGCTGAGAGGGAAAAAATTTATTGGTCCTCTGGATTTCCAATGATTGATTGCATTATGTTGAGCAAATTCATTCAAATATTACATACAAATATATCTTCATTTGCAATGTTAGAACTAGCTTAACATTCAGTGGAAATGTAAGGAATTAAAGCAAAAAAAGATAATCTTCAAATTGTTAGTGAAATACATGACTATTTTCTTCTTGTTTCAGCAGAATACTTTCAAAGAACCAGGTTCTGTGCTCACTACCCATCTTCCATGAATATGACTCTCACATATCACAGAAGGCACTTGAAATTCCTTGAAGCTGGGATGTCAGGAGGATTAGGGATTATCTATCACTTGGGTAACAATACACTCATTTTTAGTAAGTGCAATACTAGTATAAATTCAAACAGCCACAAAGCATTAAGATACAAAAATGTAGCTAAACATGCTAACTGAAGGGCTGCAAAGCTGGAGTACAACAAATCCTTCATGACACTGCCACCATTACTCATCATCTCCACCGCAAAGGAGCAGCAGCGCTTTCCTGTAGTCCCCAGACGTATCTTTCTGTTAATGTAACAGACCAGTCACCATGAGTCACAACCACAGCTATGTGAAGAAAAGCAGCAGCCAGCATTTGTCCCACCCACAGGAAATCCACTTGGATGACTCTCTTCCAGTCGGGAATCACACAAGGAAATTCTGTCTCTTACGCTAGAGCTGTATTTGCACAGACAGACTTTAAGACACACAAAAAGCCTCCGAAAGCTTTACTAGAACTGAACTACCCATTGCACATTAGAATGTATTTGTCGGCAAGTGAGAAAGTCCACAGGGGAAGCTGAAAGCAGCACCAAAAGCAGCAACCTTTAAATGTGCCAAGTGCACCTCCCATCACTGAAAAGGCCCCAGCCCTGCTCCCTGTAATTGATGGGAAGCTTTGCTACAAATCCCGCAGATTGGCTGTATGGGCCCAACCAACAGTGTCAAAAGCAATTAAGAGAAAATAATGTCAGGAATGATAACAGAAAATCCTAAAAGCAGCATTAAACAAAACAAAACAAACAAAAAAAACCCCAACACCAAAATCCAACAAAATAACCCCCCCAAAAAACTAGGAAAAAAATGCATTTTGGCTTCAACCTTGCAGCAACAGCTGCCTCTGGATTTATTACTGGTTCTTTCCCTCCCTGCTCCCTCTACCCACTCAAAGGAAACTTCTGGTTCAAAGTGATTCCACAGTAAAATGCCTTCCACTTTGAAATGATGCAAAAGGTTCCGCACCACAATCCAAGATTTAAACTTCAACCCTGTGGTAATTCAGACTCCAAACCCCAATATTATTTATTTGTAGCCAGCATCTCCTCTGAAGCACTGAAAATCAGAAGGAATCCAGACAAGAAAAAGGAAATGAAGCAGTAGCTAAAAATGGTGTATGAGTAATTGTGATTTCAGAAAACCACAACTGCCCTCCTAATGAACACTGGAAACAAAGCTTTAGCTTTTCATAGGAAGTATCCCCCACTTAAATAACATGGGTACTTCACAAAACTGCAGACCAACCACCACTGCTCTCAGAGTGTACTGTTCACATCTGCCCCCTCCCGTAACAGTGAACAGTGGAAACAGTGACATCTCTGTCACCCCTGTTTTCCCTGACAATGGAACAGTCATTTTACCTGAATCATTTGATGCAGTGATTTCGCAAAATTCTTTCTCAATTCTTGTCTAATATCCAACAGATCGATTTCACTTCTCGAAACCATGACTCTGATCAAGGTATCATCATCAGTGCCAGCCCCCTAAAGAGAAAAGTTTAAATAATATTAAAAGCAGAGTTTGTTCCAGAGAGATGCTGTAACGAAACAACACATACAAACAACTAGGGTGCAACACAGATGCAACAAGTGGTGTCTCAAAACACTTCTGCATTACATTTCTGTTCCAAAACAGAGGATATCTGGGACATTCACACTGCAGTGTGGAGAACAGAGGACTAGCCATGCAAAGTGTTCTTATCCCTGGACTTCTATGAAGTACCATATGGTTAGACACCTTATTTCATGTTACATCTCACAGGCTTCACTGTGAATGCCCATATAAATTTAAAATAACCAAGTTCCAAGATTACACAGTAGTACAGACCATCACCACATGCAAATCACTCCTTCAACACAGTCCGAGACTCAGAATTGCAGTCAGTTCTGGAGTTGGGTACATAAACCCTAACAATGACTAATACAAACCATGTAACATCATACAGCAGGACACAGGCAGTGCAATGCATTCCACAACATATCCAGCTGATTAATTATGAAGGCAAACTTCATAAACGATTTCCAACCACACAGATACGCCCCACTCTTATCTAACTTTATCGCTTTAAACATTTTCATCTCAGCGTTGGCAGGCTACACCAGACTAACTTCCCAACCCCTCCTGTGCAGACAAGTCAAATTCCACACAAGCTGCAGCGATACAAACTTCACATGCTGACCTGCTAATGCACCTGAAGGAAGGACTTGGCAGAGTCCCCACGATCATCTTCAGCCTAACGTCCATGGTCATTCAATCCTTCGAATGGATGTAATATTCTTGAATTACATCTAAAAATGCCCTAAAGCTGCTCAAAAGTTACGCCATGAGTCCGATGGTTTCTGATTAGGATCTGATATTAGAATTCGGTAAAGTCAGGCTCTGTCACATCATGAAAGTAAACTGCTCATTGTAGAACTTTGTCACGCCAAACTGCTTAATTAGAAGTACAAACTCTTCTGCCAATGCAATAATTGATGAAGATCTTTCTTATCTGAAGTGGTTAGTGATTCTTATTTATATTAAAAATAATTGAGGATCTCACTAGCAGACACTAATCAGGCCTCTTGCAACAGAAGTGTACAAGAGTCTAAAACCTAAAGGAAAATACCTTCTACTACATTCTTTAAAAAACAAAAATGAATAAACTGATAAGGAAAAACTAATCCTCCACATTCAGCTTAGCATCCTGCTAAAATATTTGGTCCTTTCCACCTGAACCTTATTTTACGTTGGTATCTATAAAAGCAGTAAAGCAGCTTTTAAACATAAGCTATCATTAAATTTCTTTTGTACTAATTCTCATGCTGACACCTCAACGCAACCATCTGGTGACAAACATAATTCAAGGCTTTTCAGCAAGGGGAAGGGAGGAACTCTCCAGAGAAGCTCATAATCTGCCTGAAAACAATAGACTACCTACCTTGGTTTTGATTAATATTAGCCATTGTGAGTTAAAAATGCAGTTTCCCCTGCTTCCCCTCCTCTTCCCATCCAAAGCCAACAGAAACACAGCTGTATTGCTGAAGGGATTCCCCTGCAGAATCACTTGTAGCTATTTAAGCCTTTCTCCTCTTTTTCTAAAGCGTTTCTTTTCCTTCTCAAAATGGGATGGAGAGTCATCAAAAGGTGTCTGAAAGCTAACTACACCTCATCTCCAAAACAACAAGCACTAAATGTGCACAACCTACAATATAATTTTTGGTCATCTTTACTTCCTTAATATATCCACCACCTACATAGAACACCATAGTGTTTATATAGAACGCTGTAGTCTTTATTTAGCTGAAAGTTCCCAGTGGATCTAGCCTGACATTTTCCAATGGAACAATACCAAGTCCAAAAATAGCTGATAAGACTGGTATTTCCTGTAAAAGATTTATAGTCTGACAAATTTATGAATCTTCTCTATCCTCTCCCGGATCTGCATTCCCCAAACCTTTTGCAGATACCTAGTGTATGCTGTTGGCATTTATAGTGAAAGAAGAAATGAAGAACAAGCGAAAAGAGGAGGATTTGTAGCTGGGGGAGACGGAAAGATGCATGGAAAACATGTACATACCTTCATGGAATAATACAGAGTCTCAGCAAAATAGGCAGGTACGCTTCGGATGCATTTCACTGAGAGAAAGCAAAGGATTAAATTACTGACTGTTTTTCAATACAGAACAATCTTTCACTGTCAAGACAAGGTGTGTGTTACTGGATCATTCTCCCCAGTGTGGACAATAAAGTATACAGCTGTCAGCTAGTCTCTTCCTCTGCTACAACTCTTTGGGTTCTAGGAGTTAGAATGCATCACGTATTGCTAATGGAAAAGAGACTTTGCTAGTCAAAATTCTACTCCCAGTTACAAATATACTATTACATTGTCCTAAGCGCAATGCCAGGAATACAAAGGCAGTTTTGTCTCCCTTTCTGACAGCGGTGCACATGACCACACAGCACACTGTTCATCACCACCTCCTGGTCCACTTATCCCTGCCTTCCCCATCTATTAGAGGAAGAATAAAGGCCTATTCTCTAGATACCAAAATGGATCTCGGGTGATTAACTATAAAAAGAAAACACGTTTTCATGCCATTTCGTACAACAGCTGCAATGTAAGGAGGCCTGGGAATAATGAAGAAGGCCCGTTCTACATCTAGATTAAGACTTTATTACCAACTGCCAAGAGCAGCTTCTCCAAATCACCAGAGGTTTCACGGTCAATGGTTTCTTCAATTTGAAAGCCGCTAATAGTCATGTATTTGTCAAACACTGCAAAACAGAAAGTGTGCTTAGTCCCTTGTATAGCCAGCATTTCTCCCAGTATCATCCCCAGCACAAGCAAATGCTACCTTTATCTCCTTATCCACAGTTCAAATGCTGTCATCCACTCATTCTTCCCTCTGTTCTATTTTTAATGCCTATTTCCTACTATATTCCTACTATATAACACAAACCTGGGGAGGAACCCTATGTACCAGTACTTGCTGGAGGTCAACCAGCTGGAAAGCAGCTTTGCAGAAAAAGAGCTGGGGGTCCTGGTGGGCACCAAGTTGAAACGCGAGCTTGCAGCATGCCATGTGGCGAAGGCAGCCAATTGGACTGTATTAGGAGAAGCACTGCCAGCAAGTTGAGGAAGGTAATCCTTTTCCCTCTGCTCAGCAATGGTGAGGCCACACCTGAAGTTCTGGGCCCCCAGGTCAAAAGAGATACGGAACAACTGAAGCAAGTCCAGTGAAAGGACACTAAAATGATTAAAGAACTGAAACATCTCTCCTATGAATAAAAGCTGAGATAGTTGGGACTGTTCAGCCTGGAGAATACCAGTTTGGAAAGGACCTCAAAATGTACCTCTTCGTTATTTCCAATGGCCTAAACAGCTTGATAAAACAGGCTTATGAATGGGTAAGAAAAAGGGAAAAAATGTTTCTATTGACAGCTAATAAAATACGCAGTATAAGAGGACTGACCTTGTCATGGCTGGGTGACTCACAACAGACTCTCAGCATCACTTCTATTGCCATGACCTCTTTCAAAAGGAAAAAAATATATATATAGGAAAAAACCACCCCAGGTGTCTCTCAGATCTACTGCACTACTCCTTCCAGCAGGAGATAACCACTGCTAGTGGGGAACTGAACTACAGAGGACAAAATTAAATGCATAAAGTATAGTAAAAGGGCGATTAAAGATTTCTAGTCTTGACAAATGCAGTACCAGAAACAACTTCTCTACAATTTCTACTCCCAGATGAGTAACACTGAGACTTTAGGCTAAAGTTTTCAAGCATACATGAACCACACTACCTACCCCTCCTTAAATGAGAAACGCTTCGGGTTCCTAAGATGGTGATGAATTTTTCTTCATCTGTTCCCCATTTCAGCTCCCCAGCTCTAAACAAAACCTGTTGTAAATTCCAAAGATCAAAACAGCAACATTTGTTATGTGTTCACACACCCTGTCAAAAAGCTATTTCTCTCACTGAGGAGCATTAAACTTACCAACAAGCTACAGCTGGGGGGCGTGCAAAACAACCCAAAACCAAAATTGCCAAGTAGTGAACTGACTTTTGAAAGAAATAAATAATTAAATTCTAAAACTGATTGTGAAAGCCTTTACATGAGTAATACTGCTTAAGGCCCTAAAATTGACTATGCTTGAGGTTTTCTTAAATTGTGATAAAACAGGAGAAAATTAATTCCCAATACTGTTTTTTCCTGCCCTTTTCACCTTTTCCTTCCACTTTTCCAAATGAGACCAGCAAGACTTCATGACGACTCCTATCAATGGGAGAACCAAGCTAACTTGGCTCAGAAAGAAGTTTTCCAAAAATGACAAGAAGATGTATTTACAAGCTCTTGGAAATTAATTTATGGGCTGCCAAATTCAGAGTCATACAAAACCAAATTTTAATTATTTAATCATTTTAGCACATTCATTGCTCTTCAGGCAAGTCTTTCTACAATGTAAGGACCAGGCCATTAGCAGCACTCAGGGAAGTAATGCACTTCTAAAAGCTGGGATCATCAACAGGAGGAGTGAAATGAGGAAGAAACACCCACAGAAAATGGGATTAGTTCCCTTTCCTGACACTCAGAAGCATTTTTCCAAATTGTGTGCTAAACACCATGTAAGGAGAAAGGCTTTGTCCCTATTCTCCTTCCTCAGTGAGCAGAAGACAGGCAAACAGGTTACCACCTACCTACACTCAGGCGATCAAAATGTTTCTTAGGAAAGTCCCCACAAACAAATCTGCTGCACAGCAATGCTGCTGGCCATCTGCCTGTCCATACTGTAAAACCTGAATGGGATGTTAGGAATTTCCTATTTGTCCCACCATCCTATTCAAAACAAATCTCTGACTGCTGCTTTCTCTCTTTAATCTTAATGGTACAGACTACAAAAAGGGGGAAGGAAAAGCTACTGAGGCATTGCAAGGATATTTAATTCAAATAATATATGCTAAGTTCTTCAAATAAGTACCAGCACTCTCCATCTCATAGCAAATGTTCCAGCACAGCATTCAGAAACACCAGGAATGCATTTCTTTAGAAATAACAGAAGGTGTGAAAGGCATTTTGTGCAAGCTCTAAGCTTTTACCTGCCCTGCTGCTGTGCAATACCCAAAATATGTCAATTGCATGAATTTTTTAAAGCAACATTCCAAAAATCTCTTCTGAAAAGCAGAATTTTCTCTTACAAGCATTCTCAGAACAGTCTTGCAAGTTCCAGGCATATTCACACTATATCGTACTATGAATGCCCATTCCCCCACTGCTTTGAATTCACTTTTAATAATCACAGACCAAAAAAATTAGAAGTCACCACTGAGCAGAAAGGTTGCCCTCTAATGTATCAGATCCTTCCCAGAATATCATATTAATCAAGAGAGACATCGAAAAGTCAAAAACAGTCTTACATTTGCACAGTCACGTATCTCAATTCTGACCATCTATACCTGGCAACAGGAGTTGGTAAATTCTCTGAATCTGCTCCAGCTATGCTGGCTGTTGAATGCAGAAATATCAGTAAAAAGTATTGTGACAGAGGACCTCTCTGTTTGGGTCACAGCTCAAGCCAAATGCACACAACAAACCAGAGATCATTTCGAAAACCAGGCTTTCTCAACATTTAGGTATGGTGCCTCCTCAATTTTACATGCTCATTTAAAGTCAATTAAAGGGGCCAAAAGGAATCGTCTACCTACCAAGGCCAGTGGTTCACAGGTTTCCTCAATTACGTCAGCCCAGCTAAACACAAGACTGACACAATTTCATGAAACACTCAAATTCATGATGCAAACATTTGCTCACTAATTTTCAAACTCCAATTTCCACTATTATTTGTAATAGCAGGATAACAATGTTTTCTGAATTGACACAAAAAGGGATAGGCTGTGACAGTAAAATACATTTTGCCAGTCTGTCCCTTCATCTTGCCCTGCTATCAGGAGAATGCTTTACTGATCTGGTTTTCTGCTTTTTGTCCTTGTCACCCTGAACAATCCATAGATTTTCTTTCATTTCAACTGACAATTTATGAGAGGAAAATGTCTATTCCAGAGTTACCTGAAATAACTGAGAAGAAACACCCATTACATGAGGTCTGCAATCAAATTGCTGAAATATTGACTGTTTCTACAACTAACAAAGCCAACATCATCCAGCAAGAGACCGCATCAAGGGTGCCAATTGACTGATGGTATTCCTTTCCTTTCGGAGCACAGGCTTAGTGATCAGTGGCAACATCACGGACAATGTTTGCAAAGGGGAATACCTGGGTCCACAGAAACTCTTTGGAGGCAATTCGCAGGCTGCCATCTGATTACAGTAAAGCAGAATGTTTGGTATATTTCCTCTTTTTAGTATGTCAATCTCTATGGAGGTATCCCTCACTGAATAGCGTTAGTATTTCCCTACAACATATACATGACACAACACATAAGGATTGAATTCAGACAGAAATTCAAGTCAGACATTAAGGAATGAACCATTAATATCTCTCAGTTTTCCAGCAGTCAGCCTCTCAGCATCACAAAGCCTCAGTAACCATAACTGTCTTCCAGGGAGCTGATCACTGTTCCATTCAGGTTCCTCATTAAGCAATAAGCAAAACAAGACATACTTTACACAGAAATGTCAAAGTGCCAAAAATCTTGATACCAATGTTTCAGGTTTTGACTCTTGTTTTGTCCACAGAATTTATAAAACCCCCCAGGAAAACGTATTAAGAAGCACAAAGAACCTTAACAGTTTCCCTGTCACATTTGAGTCCAGCTGTATTCTCTTTGCAAGATAACCTGCAGAAATGCCCCCAAACCCAAGGCATTCACCCACCTGAGCATCCTGTTCAACAAGACTCTCATTGATGCTGCCATCAGGATCTCTATTTGCCTAAAGAGAATTTTTAAAACTTGTTAAACTGAAGAATCAGAAGTTAAATAAAAAAACATCTTATCTGTTATACAGAGCCTTTAAGAGGAACTGTGAGAAGTCAACCCCTAACACATCTCCAAAATCACCTTATTTTTCCCTTCTGCTTATATGTGTCTTCAGCAAATAAATGTTCTCTTCTCCTACTGCTTTCAAAACCCAACATAGCAGGCATTCTGCTGTACCTGTGAGGAGTACAGAAGCTTCTCAATTCAGCAGATATGGAAATGACTCATAAAACTGACCCTGCAAGTCAGAAGTGACCCAGTTTCAGAACTGACCCTGCCTATCACCAGGTCTATCTAGAATCCCAGCTTAGTAAGCAGAAAGTGACAAATGTACATCAGACAGGAAAACAGAAGTGAAACTCATGCATACCTGCCCCTATACAAATTGATACTGACCTGCAGCAGGACCACCAGCAGTCTCTGAAAATAGCCTGATGTTTCTCCCGTGATCTTATCCTCCAGGTTGGCCTCATACTCTGCAAAAGAGCAATACCTGCTCACTACCTTACAGACTCCCTCATCGTTTTGAGGAGAAAGTAAGGAAAAACAAAAAGTTAATTTGACTCACAGCTTGAAGAAACATTTATCAGACACAGCTTTAACAACTAGGACACAGCCTGCTTTCACTTATACCCTAACATTATTGTAAAAGAGACAGCATCTGACACCTAGCAGCAGGAACAGATTACTCAAAACACTTTTAAATACAAGGGTACATGCAGATTCAACTCTTTAAGGAACTAAACAGGATACAGACCTGGTGTTACACTAAAACTTGGAAGTGTCACAAGCGTACAACTGTGAGCCCAGTCTAGTGCTAATAAATTTTGCCCTTGGAGACCCCAAGTTTCACTATGAACCATATGAACACACAAAAATTTCTTTTGTGGCAGCAATCTGCACAGGGGTAAAAAAACCGTTTTGAATTAAACACTGCCTTGGAAACCAAACAAACAAACCCCACAGAAACCCCAACCCCCCAAAACCAAAGGGTAAAAGCAGGTACCCCTGTGGAGAGCTGAAAAGCTGTACCTGCTTTTGCAGAAATGTATTTGCTGACCAGAATGCAAAAAAAATCACTTCCATTTTTCGATGTGAAAGCAGTTTCCTAGTTTCCAATTACTAAAAATCTCCTTTCAGTCAAAGGGATGAAGGTCACCGGTGAAAGAAATGCATTTGAAAGAACTCTAACACCCTAACCTGCAGTTATACCCCACATAAAAACTATTTTAGCTTACTATCCAAACTCTAGTTTCTTTCAATCTGAAGTTTCACAACACAGCAGAACAAAATCCCACTTACTGGACACATCCATCAGTTACAGACAGACCTTATTTGAAAGATGAACTAAAATCTTACTAGAAGAACTGAACAGGGACCCTGCAACTTCACGTCATACAGAACTTTACCTTGCAGATAAACCTGTTTGATATTCCTCACTTCGGCAGGTGATCTGGAGGACAGAATTTCAGTCAACACTTTCTCATTGGTTCCTGCTCCCTGAAGGGGTGCAAGTATAAATCAGTTGATAGAACAACAAAAGGAAAAGAAGAATCCCCTTTGATAATCAAAAGCAAGCATCAGCTTTGACTAAATAAAGAAAACCTATTTTCTTCCTTCTGGTATATTACAGGGGATTTGGAAAGAATTTCTTCCACTCCCTGCTTGGTTGTTTCAAAACCAACCCAACACTTCATAAAGGCTCACTGCTGCAAGATTCAAATGAGCCCTTCCATGCTTAAGCACACCCAGATATGGCTCAGTTCTTCACTATTACAGTCAATGACATCAAGGTAAGTGTATGAACAGACTAACAGTCTCCATCCCAGCACTAGTTCGTATATTGTCTTTCATCAACTAGTACACAGATAAACAGAGCCTTCCATGAATTGTGTTATGTTAAACCCACGCTCTCTTCCACTGCAAACAAACACATTTTACAATAGAATTGCTAACTCAGACAGTTCAAGCTGCTGCACTCATTCCAGCAAGCATAACAGGCACTCTTCACTTTTACAAGGAAAAGATTTAAGAAAGCCAAATAAATATCTTGTTTCTACAAGTCTGAGTCTTTGTCTGTCAGAATAAGCCATTGCTCTTTACATTTCCAAGGGAGTAATTTCAAAAAGCAATACTGAAATACAATACTGTATTTTGATGTGAAAACTGCCCCCCTTTTTTTTTTTTGCTTCAGCGTGTTATCTAAAACCTTTCCTGTAAAGAAAAGGTGAATACTAACCGCATAGAAAGGTATCCAAGTACACATTGTTTCAAGAACATGCCACTGAACAAGTGGGGCAGGCACAGTTGCATTAATTCTAATCCATGTAATAGCAGTGAAAATTGGTAGGACAACCTTTGGCACAGACTTAACACTCTTAGCTGAGTTGTCATCTTGCACCAAAGTTTCTGCTATCTCATCTTCTTTACTGTTGTTATCCACCTCAGCTGAACTGCAGCTAGTACCTTTTCCTGTGCAGACACATTCTCTGAAATCCTATGATCTTGTGTTTAGTATCATTTTTGTAAGTGTCAAGAACAAAACCACTCTTGTTTCACTATCTCTGTTTTCCCTCCTACACTCATCTGTTCTGTCATTTCCCTGTCAGTCTTTGACTCCAATGTCAACAAGAGCAGCTTGGGAATGCACTTTTTCCCTATTAGCCAAGAAGGTCCTTATCAGTTTCTTCACCAGATGCCATCTTCCCTTCCCCCACTGCATAAAAAGACATTACAAAAAAGTCCCAGGATTAAAGTTTCTGTTGTCTGAGATACTACTTGCTGGGTCATGGCTTCATGAGCACTAAGCCTGCACAGTTGACTCAGGCCTACATATTAACCAGTTGGTCATCAAGGACCTTGGGAGTTTGTGTGTCACCCAACCAAGCACTACCTGACACTAGTCAAGTTCAATGTCCCCTACTTTAATCAACAGTTTCTGTGAATAATCCAGGCACATCCAATTCCTGAATTCCCACAGGTTTATGATATCAGACAGGTGTGACACAGAGGAAAAATGAGGACCACATGGAAGAAAACATACTAAAAGATTTATACATACAGACTGCAAATTGCTTATTTACCTTCAATAATACAGATAATATCCCCTCACAATTTTGGTGACACTCGTTTACACAAGTACACTAACCCATCAAATTTAGAGTCGTGCTGTAATCCATCAGGGAAAAAACACTAGGATTATGGTGCAACTCCCTTAAGTTACAGGCAAGAAGAGACAAACAAGTAACATCAGACTTTAATGAAATGCCTGTAACTAATTTGCAGCCAGAGCTGTACAGCTATACAACCTAGGCTGCTCACGGCAGAAAGATCTGGCATCCATTGGTTTTAAGCACTGCACTTTAGCAGCAAAAAAGAATTTAAAAGCAACGCGAACATGTACTTACTGCACTTAAATCAGAAAGAACAGGTCTTGGAATTGTGCTATGTAGGTTTGAATCTGCATCTACAGCCACAGTGTTAAGATTACATTTTCTCATGAAAATAATTTCACATAAAACATTACACTGAACAGATTTCTAAGCTACCTCTAATGAGTTATTAGGATGAATAACAAACCAGGCAATACCACAGCATTGGCAGGTGTTAGCATAACATTCCTAATTACAACCAACAAACAAAAAAGGCTACTTTATTAGAACTCCTCTCACTTACCAAATGCTCATTTCTAAAAATTAAAAACCAAAAAACAACCCACCAACCAAACCACAACAAAAGAGCAACAAATATTTCATTTAATGTATGAATTCCCTTCCTCTTACCTTGATGGCATGCTTCAGTGCATGAGCATCAAAAATGTATGTTGGCCTCATCAAAGATACCATCAGTGTTTCAAATTTGCCGGTAAGTTCAGATTTCAGGTCATCTACAAGATCCTAATGCAGAACAAATAGTGCTGTGATGAACAAGGACTAACCATTTCAAATGGACTCATGTGGGCCTGCAAGCTGGAAGATTCTGTGGACACATCAAAAAGCACATGGGACAGGGCTTCTGTTTTAACTGTTACCTGAACTGGAACAAATATAGCCAGATAAGGCAGAAGAAAAGGGCATGTGGAAACCCTGAAAGGTAGTGCGAACTCACTTACGGTTTTATCAACCAATATATTTGGTTTTGTTCTCGCATATGGTATTGAGCTGCTTTATTTCTGTCACATTTGCTAGCTCTAGAAAATTCTTTTCTCGCTATCACCTTGCACTGCAGACCCTGCATCAAAATACTTGGTAACTCCCTCCGTACCGAGAATGAGGTTAGTACTAGAAGCAGACCAAGATGAAACTACAGGAGCTTCTGCACAAAACTCTTCTTAGGGCATACTGAACCGAAACACAGAAAAAGGAAGCAATTTCCTTGTGCTAGCCTAAAAAGAATAACCTAGCCAGCAATAAAGGATATGACAGGGTGAGGAGAGGGGGAGACAGAAGCAAAACCAGATTTTCTGCAAAACAACCTTTTACAGGGAACATGATGAATGTGCCTCACAGGTTTAAGTAAACATCATAAGTAACATTCGGTTCATTTCTAGAGGTATTTTTCTTCTTCTCACCCTGCCAAATAAGGTTTTAAAGGCAGATGCAATTTCTTGACGCTGAGCATTGTTTCTGGTGGTAATGATCTTCAGAACAGTTTCTTCATCAGTCCCTGAAGTTAGAAAGAACACAGAGTTACAAACACTCTAAAAACCAAACAGCTGTGTCACAAACTCAAAAGGCAATGAAAGACACATTGAAAATAACAGTCCACCGACAAACAGCAGAAGCATTTCAGTAACAAATGTCACCATACTCCAAGCTGAACCCCAGCTTCGGTGTCCAGCTGTTGTAAAAATATGACTGGAAGACACGAGTGTTGTTCTCCCTCTGTGCTCTGTTCCAGCACCCCAGGCATCAGCTACAACATTTACTCAGAGCCTGTATTCTATATAGGAGCCTCGCCTTTGGGCTTACCAAGGTATTTTCTATAGAATAAACAACCTATGGACTCTCAGTTAAACTCAGTCCAGCAACCCGAACACCCCAGAGTACGGGAGTGCAGAGCTATCACCCATTTCATATACAGTTCACAAAGTAGCCTGTAAGAGCACTTAGTAACCCTACTGAATCAGCCAGTAGGCTGAGGCATATCATATTTCCCTTTTTCCCTTCTCTCTGCTTCCTGCTGCGGGCAGCTTCAAAGAAAGCAGCAAATTAGGATTTGCTCCCGCAGGGAAGTTTTGGGGCAGAAAGCTACAGTATGAGTTTGCAAAGCACTTGCCAGCCTACGTTCATGCTGCGGGCTTGCATTCTTTGTTCACAGTAACTGTGATGTGCTTATGCACTGGCAGACCAAGGGGGTTGTCGCACATCTTCCAAGCGTGGAGCTTCCAGTGTACTGTCGTAACTCTCCACACTGGTTGCCTGTGGAGAGTGGTTGCCACAGTCTAGCTGACTGTGTAATAAAACTGAGGGCAGAGAAGCCTGTGGTGTATCAATTTTTAATGGGGAATGTGCAAACCACCTTTATTTTTCCCCTACTTACTCTAACCTAAGAATCAACATCCTTGAGAGCAGCAGAGTCACAGCTATGCCACGCCCAGGCCCATGCACTCCTGGGGGTGTCATTCCATAGCACACAAGTGCGCACTACACTCATCTCCCGACGAGAAAATAAATGAGTTCAGACAGGATGCTTGCAAAGGAGAGAGAGCCCTTCCCTTTTCATTCAAGGCATTATTCTTACCCAGTCCCTTCATAGCCTTACGAAGAGCTTCTGCATCAGCTCTGGCATCAAAAGGAGAGAAGGCTGTCACGGTTCCTCTCGTGTTCTAGAGAGAAAAAAGGGATGGGGGAAAAGGGGAAAAGCCATGAAATAGAAGACAGCATCTTTCAGCTCTCCATACATCAGCTCAGACTAAATCTGAACCCGTAATCCAAAAGATGATAGTGTTTTTCTTGCAAGTGTCTAACTCAATAGCAAGCCATGAGTACTTAAACACAGCTCCCTCAAAAGGTACTACTGTGGTTTTACTTAGCAGCACACCAGCCAAGTTCAGGCATATTTACATAATGGTAGTTTGCATGACAATTACTAAGAAAACACCATTTGTTCAGGTAATTCGGGAAATTAATGGCACGAATTACATATGCTAGGAAAGCTGCACAAAGATCCAAGACATGTTTACATGTATGAACTTCCTCCCCTCCAGAAAAAAACAACTGGAGCTCTCAATCATTATCACTGATTTTTTTCCATCATGTTGCAAATGAGACCTACTGAACTGCAATGGCTTTTGATTTTTTTCACGGTGTTTCTTTTGACATTAGCAACTCTTCATTCAAGTGATTCAGCTACATTTCTCACAGTAGTTTGCAGCTAGAAACAAGTAACAGTCAAAACATAAGGATAACAGATCAGCCCATCCAGCACAAAACCAACTCCACTAGGTTTCCATGGGATTTTCTTTTTCAGTCAAACACAAAAGGATATTCATCACCCTTATGGAAAAGTCTTGCCACTGAAGACCACACAGAGATCAAGAGTTCAAACTTTAGTGCTTTAAAACCAACATAACTGAAGAAATATATAATTATTTCATAACATCCTTACCACAATTTTGAGGGCAGCAGGATGCAAATTACACTGTGAGTTGGTGAATACAGGCACAGAGCTGATGAAAACACACAGCTATAAAGATGGCTCTAAAAAAAGCCTCTCTAAGTTTAGTAATGCTTCAGGTTGTCCACTTAAATGGAAGGAGTAAGCTCTGATCAACAGGCTACATTCACATCTGCCCCACTAAATCTGAACTCCTGAAGAAAAATGGAGTTACACAACCTCTGTGTTGAACTCTGAGTCAGAACACCATGGAGACACCAAACGTAGGGAGGAAGGAAAGTTAAAAAAGGCAAGTGAGGGGGCTGGAGGGAGGGAGAACAGTGAGCAATAGCAACACAGGAACCAGCGCAGGGACAACTGCAAAAACACTCAGAGAACCTATCCTCTCAAGTAACCGCACCAGTGCCAAACAGGTCCTTAGGACCTGATGCTGAAAAAGTGTCTGTACTTCAGAACATGAGAAATAATTCTCTGAATCCTTACTGGAGCTGGCGATACTATTCCTGCACTCCAAGTCACACATGCCCACTGGCAGAACAGGAACTCTGGATGCAGCACACACGGCCACACCTTCACCAGCAGCAAGCAACCCTTCCCTGACAGTTTATAAATGGATACACAAAATACTCCCAACTTCACGTTCAGAGAAAATTTGAGAGCAGCAGACCAAAACAGGTAAGTCCCCAGCATGCAAGCAACTATATTCTTTTTTGTTGCTTTCTTCCCAGATTTCTGAATTAGGAAACAGGGGACAGCATTTCCAGGGCTGTTTGTTCATTGAGCAGGAAGACATTGTACCATGCACATCTACACATAAACAAAGAGTATTACACATACAGCCATGTGAGAAAAGGCAGCTTGTTAGGCCAGCAGTGTTCCTCAAAAGAAAGCAGGTAAACACAGGCATGCAGAGACCAGTTTGCACAGCACATTATGCCATGCTGTAGTTTTCCTGCAAAAGGAATGAACCTTTCTGTCCCAGACATGAAAAACACAAAATCCCTCAGGTCTTTGGGGGAGGGGAAAAAAAAAATCTTCCCATAACGGCGCAAGACAAATACTTCAGTGACCAAGACTCTATAAGATAACTTACCTTCTTCAAAGGTTTTATTCTGTATCTAGACTAAATCGAACTTCAGTACACTGTGCTCTGCAGCCTCTGTGAACTCTGAACCTTTAGCTGCACATATGAGTAACTACTGTCAACTGACACTTGACATTTCATGATTGCTAGGAATTTTCATTTCTTACCACTATGTCATGGCACAACACGGCACAAGAACAGACACCTGGCATATGGAACAGCTCACTCTTCAAACTGTCTTTTGTTTTTATAAAATTAATTACAGGCTACAAAGTTTTGATACTCCAGCCTTTCATGGCTGCATAAGCACACAGGCAAAGAATGCTACTGAAGTGGAAAGCAGTCCTCTAAAGGCAGAAACTGGAGGACAAGGCTTACCTAGTACAAGACAGACCACAGTTAGTAACCCAGCCTCAAAATGTTACCTCAGGCAGTAGAAAATTCTGCCGTGTGAAGACAGCAACTACTGGTTTGCACCAGTGAAGAATTGAACGTTCCTTTTACAAAGATCAAGAATCAAAGTTTGTGTCTCTCTGGAACAGACAAGACAATTCCAAATTTTCCTGCTTTTACTAAAAGGAAGTTACTCTCAAGCCTGTAAGCAGTGCTACGTATACCGTAATAAAAGGCTGTCAACCTAAGATCTGTCTGGTCAGACGCCCTGCACTGGCATGGGTTCTTCCTAAGACAAAGCCTGATGTTTAAAGACATAAAAAAAA
This sequence comes from Psilopsiagon aurifrons, assembly GCA_025447955.1. Lineage (NCBI taxonomy): Eukaryota > Metazoa > Chordata > Aves > Psittaciformes > Psittacidae > Psilopsiagon > Psilopsiagon aurifrons. The sequence goes on along the minus strand of JAOEHY010016638.1, from coordinate 864 downwards.
CCCCCTCTTTATCCACCCGTGTGTGTGTCCCCAAAAACCTTTAAGGATTGAGTATAATACTGTTAAAAATAAACCTTTTTTTAAAAATGAAGTACCCTTTCTTTGGTTTAAGCCTAAATCCAGGCAGAATATGACCAAATATTCACAGGAGTGTTCAAACGCTACCAGTTGCATTTGATGCAACTACAGAAACAAACACTGGAGTCCACGCTGTTTTCCAAGCCTTCATCCAGGCTCAAACCACAGCAACACAAGGGCTGCAAAGGAAGAAAAACACCCCACGAAGCACTGCACAATAGCTGCAAGGATTCCAGACAGAAACCAAGTTTGAGAGGGGATACCAAGACCCTGTACGCGCAGGGCACAGCCACAGCTGTACTTTTTTCTTCCTTCTCCAGTGGAAGGCGCCTCCACCCAGGCACACTATAATAAACACGCGGCACAGAAAACTTGGCCGAATTAGTGGAAACCAGCAGAAAAAAGAAACCCAGTTCTGGTTGACGTGTGCCTCACATGATGCGCTGCCTTTCCTGTCCCACTGCCCTCCGCCTTTCCCCAGACGTCGGGATGGCTTGATTTAAGGGAGACAGAAAATGAGGTAAGGAGGAGAAGCAAGGAGGCAGATATGAGGACAACGTCCCGGGACCTGCCTGGCTGGGCAAGAGCGAGCCCACCGAGGGGCCGCGGCGGCCGTCAGCCCATCCCGACTCACCTTCGCCATCTCTGGTATTCGCCGGGCCGGGGCTGAGTCCGAGTCCGAGTCTGCAACGGAAGATGCAACAGTGAACGAGCGACCGTCCGGTCCGGTCCGGTCCGTCCCGTCCCACCCCACCCCGCGGCCCGTGCGTGTGCCCCCTCTCCGCG
>JAOEHY010016637.1:7600-31098 GCA_025447955.1 Psilopsiagon aurifrons | reverse complement strand
ATGTAATAGGAATACTCTTTACTTTTGCTTTTCTACTACTACTGCTGTTCACCTCCCAACCCTTTCTGGAAGTCTTGCCAGGTAAGACTTATTTCAGACAGACCCCTCATATCCAACCCCTGATGGAAGAGAATAGCAAGAGAACTTCAGCAAAATCAGTGTAATGGGAAAGAGAAAAGCATCCATTAAATGGGATGAAAAAATAAACACTAAAAAATGGCGAATTCCCCCTTGAGTTCAAAACCAACTGAATTGTTCAAACAAGTTCAAAAATTGCCACCCAACTACCCTCAGGAGGAAAACACAGGCAAGAAAATGAGTGTGAGACTGCTGCTTTGGAAATGGCATTAATACACAATATGCCCAGAAGATTTGGGAAAATCTTGCTAATCTAGTTAACACGGGAATCAGTGAGTTTTTTCTTTCCAGCACTTCTTTGTAGGCCTTTAAATATTATATTGTAATCCTAAACAAATGTTTACAGTAAATAATTCTATATTATTATTTGCTCAGCATTGACAAATATGTTATATATGCAACAAATAAAAGGAAATACACCAGTGCTTGACCTATATGTTGTGTACCCCATTTAAAACATGATGCAGCTAGAAAGAGTGAAAAACTATGTGGAGATGTTGATAGCGTAGGAGTGACAAAGGTTTGGTAAAACTGCAGAGGCTAAGTCTCTGCTGTGGGTCCGACTTCTTCCATAGCACATGCTGCATTTCTGGTCTCAGCCCACTGGATGGAGGAATGCATGTCTGAGGTTAACACCTCACAAGAAGTTATTACTGTAATATGAGCTGTGGTCATCAGTTGACTCAGTATGTAACTTCTGTCTACATGACCTAACTGGAAATGAGCTGTGACATCTTCGGTAATACAGCTTTCAATGCTAATAAATCTTTTTCATGCTTTTCCTAAATCTGCATATGTCATTTCAGGACATGGAGTAGAAATTTAGGTATTCATACTAAGCAGATGTATTTTTCATTCATTATGATTTCACTGTAATATGTATTTCATCTTTTTCCAGGTAAATGCTTTAAAAATTAAATCACTTGTAAATTTAGATACAAAGAAAAGGCTTCAAAAGTTATTAGATAATTTATCATGTCCTATAAATTGCAGTTCTTTAGAACTGCCAGAAGTGCCAGAAATATTGAAATGCGAAGTAAGCAAAGAAAAAAAGTTAGCTGGAGCCTTTGCCTGTCATTTGAAATCAATGTTAGCACAAAGTTTCACCAAGAAATTAAGTGGCTTTGTTTTAATAGCTGAATGAAGCCCAGAGGCAAAGCTCATTTCTTCCAGGCGACTGATACAGTGTGTCAGAAGACATTGGCTTAGACTGCTAAATTTCTTTGTGCTTTACATCATTGTCATTGTTTAAGCCCAGACAGCAGCCCAGAACCACACAGCTGTTTGCTCACTAACTCCCTTCCTCCTCCCCACTCCTGGAGGCATAGGGAGGAGAACAAAAAGAATATAACTCTCATGGGTTGAGATAAGAACAGCTCAGTAACTGAGGTATAACACAAACCACTACTACTACCACCAATAATAATAATGATAAGGGAAATAACAAGGGAAGAGAATATAACCATTCACCACCCGCCGACCAATGTCCAGCCCAACCCAAGCAGTGATCTCACCCTTCTGGGTAACTGCCCCCAGATTTATATAATGGGCACGACATGCTGTGGTACGAAATACCTCTTTGGTTAGTTTGGGTCAGGTGTCCTGTCTCTGCTTCCTCCCAGCTTTTCCTCCTCCCTGGCAGAGCATGAGGCTCAGAAAGTCCCTGGTCAAATCAAAATGTTCTAAGAGTAACTGAAAACATTGATGTTACCAGCACTGTTCCCAGGCCAAAAGTCAAAAACATGTCGCTGCAGCAGCTACTGAGAAGGAGAAAAATGACTGCTACTGCTGAACCCATGACAAGACCTCATAGCAGCCTTCCAGGATCTGAAGGGGAGCTATAGGGTTGCTGGCAGGGGGACTCTTCATTAGGGACTGTAGTGAGAGGACAAGGGGTAATGGGTTAAAATTTAAACAGGGGAAGTTTACACTGGATATAGAGAAGAAGTTCTTTACCATAAGGGTGGTAAGGCGCTGGAATGGGTTGCCCAAGGAAGTTGCGAATGCTCCATTCCTAGTGGTGTTCAAGGACAGGCTGGACAGAACCTTGTCTGACATGGTTTAGTGGGAGGTGTTCCTACCCATTGCAGGGGGGTTGGAATTTGATGATCTTACGATCCTTTCCAACCCTAACTATTCCATGATTCTATGATTCTATCTCCTATAACTCAGATAAAGTAATAATATAATTACGTCACTACTATACTTAAAGCACTAGAAATTTTTACTGAAGACAAGTATAAAATGTACTCTGTCTTCCCATCTGCCCTAGTAGACTTGCATACTGTAGTTATGGCTTGACTTACTCTGGAAAAATACTTGGTTTATACATCATTTTAAATAATTAGGCATTGTATTAACTACTGAACAGGTGAAATTTTAATGTCTGCCTTCTTGGACTAAGAGCTGACAGCACTGGTGGAAGGAGAAAGCCCATGCCAATCCCAGTGGAAATGGACTTGAACTCAGGAGGCCTCTAACTGGAACAATAAAAGGAAATTGCTCAGTAAGTGAGCTGCTGGAAAAGGGCATTAAAGAGAAACAATGACTTTTTTTTCTTTTTTTTTTTTTCATTTTCCTCTAGGGTGTGGCTGAGCAAGAAACTTCTTTAAGCAAAGGCATTGGCAAGGGTCATCCTGACAGAGAAACGAGCTCCTTCTTACTCATAAAATGCAGTATCATCAAGAACAGAAGAACACAGAGCAATACATTGGTGTATAGATGCATGATCTTTACTAGCAATCGCTACAAAAAGAGAGGGAGAACATTAAAGCCTTAATATAAGAATTTTATAGAATCATAAAACCACAGAATGCTTTGGATTGGAAAGGACTTCAAAGATCATCTAGTTTCAAACCCCCTGTCATGGGGGACACCTTCCAGTAGACTAGGTTTCTCAAACCCCTGTCCAGCCTGGCCTTGAACACTGCCAGGGATGGGCCAGTGCCTCACCACCCTCATGGTGAAGAATGTCTTCCTTACGTCTTATCAAAGTCTATCTTCTTTCAGCTTAAAGCCATTACCTCTTGTCCTGTCACTACATGTCCTTGTAAAAAGTCCTTCTCTAGATTTCTTGTAGACCCACTTTAGGTACTGGTTGCCCAAGGAAGTTATGAATCCCCCATCCTTGGTGGTGCTCAAGGCCAGGTAGTATGCAGTCTTAGCTGGAGGTTTAGTGTGAGATGTCCCTGCTCATGGCAAGGAGGTTGGCACTTGACGAACTTTAGGTCCTTTCCAACCCTAACTATTCTATGATTTTATGATTCCATGTTTCTAATTATAATCTAAACATTTAAAATCATTTTTAGAGGGAGATATTGCTGAAACTCAGGAAAAAGAAGAGAGACAATCTAAGACCAGGAAGTGTAAGAAGGGACTGTTGCACTATCAGGACTACAAGAATGTTCTTAAGTTATGCAGGGAGTAAATTACTAAGGCAAAGGCACAGCTGGAGCTAAATCTGGCTGCTGCTATAAAAATAATAAAAAATATTCTTTCAACTATATTACCACCAACAGGAAGGCCAAGGAGAACCTCCATCCTCTACTGGATACTGGAAGAAACCTAGTCACTAAGGATGAGGAAAAGACTGACATACTTAATTCTGCCTTTGTCTCAGTCTTCAGTAGTCACACCAGTCATCCTCAGAGTACTCAATTCCATGCGCTAGATGGCAGAGACGGGGAGCTGATTGAAGTCCACGCAATCCAGGAAGAAGCGGCTAGTGATACCCTCCTCCACTTAGACGTATGCAAGTCTATGGGGCCTGATGGGTTACACCCACAAGTGCTGAAGGAGCTGGTACAGGAACTCTCTAAGGCACTCTCCATCATCTATCAGTAGTCTTGGTACAGCGAACAGGCCCCAGAGGAATGGAGGACGGCCAACATGACACCCTTTTTTTACAGGAATCATAGAATAGTTAAGGTTGGAAAGGACCTTAAGATCACTTAGTTCCAGCCCCCCTGCCATGGGCAGAGACATCTCCCACTAAAACGTGCCTCCCAAGGCTCTGTCCAACCTGGCCAGCAAGGAGGACCTCAGATACTGCAGGCCTGCAAGCCTGACCTCAGTGCTGGGAAAGGCTGTGGAGCAGATCATCCTGAGTGTGCTCATACAGCATGTGGTGGAAAACACAGGGATCAGGCACAGACAGCACAGGTTCATGAAGGGCAGGTTCTGCTTGACCAGCCTGATGCCCTTTTATGACAACGTGACCTGCCTGGTTAATGAGGGAAAGGCTGTGGACATTGGACTATTTGGAGTTTAGTAAAGCATTTGACACCTTCTCCCACAGCATTCTCCTGGAGAAACCGGCTGCTCATGGCCTGGATAGGAGGATTCTTCACTGGGCTGGAAACTGGCTGACTGGCTGAGCCCAAAGAGTGGTGATAAATGGCATCATACCTAGTTGACATTCAGTCACTAGTGTTGTCCCTCAGGGCTCGGTATTAAGGCCAGTGGTGTTTAATATCTGTACTGACCATCTGGATAAGTGGATTGGTAGTAATCTCATTAAATTTACAGACAACACCAGCCTGGGTGTGAGTGTTGATCTGCTGGAGGATAGGAAGGCTCTGCAGAGGGATCTGGACAGGCTGGATTGATGGGCTTGGCCAATTGTATGAGGTTCAACAAGGCAGAGTGCTGGGTCCTGCCCTTAGGCTGCAACAACCCTGTGCAACATTGCAGGCTTGGGGAAGAGTGGCTGGAAAACTGCTCAGTGGAAAAAGACCCAGAGTTGCTAATTATTGAGTTGAACATGAGCCAGTTTGTGCCCAGGCAGCCAAGAAGGCCAGCAGCATCTTGGCTTGTATCAGCAGTAGTGTGGCCAGCAAGAGCATGTACTCGGCACTGGTGAGGGTACACCTAGAATCTTGTGCTCAGTTCTGGGTCCCTCACTACAAGAGGGACATTGAGGTGCTGGGAAGGGTCCAGAGAAGTGCAACAAATCTGTTGAACATCCTGGAGCACAAGTCGGATGAGAAACAGCTGAGGGAGCTGGGGTTGTTTAGTCTGGAGAAGAGAAGGCTCAGGAGAGACCTTATGGCTCTCTACAACTACCTGAAAGGTGGATAGTGAGGAGGTGGCTGATCTCTTTTCCCAAGTAACAAGCAATAGAACAAGAGGCAACAGCCTCAAGCTTCACCAGTGGAGGTTTAGATTGGATATTAGGAAACATTTCTTCATAGAGAGGGTGCTCAGGCATTGGAACAGGCTGCCCTGGGATGTGGTGGGGTCATCGTCCCTGAATGTGTTCAGAAAACCCATAGACGAGGCCTCAGTGACTTGGTTTAGTGGTGGCCTTGGCAGTCGTGGGTTAAAGGCTGGACTTGATGATCTTAAAGGTCTTTTCCAACCTAATTGTTTTGACAATTATATAACTGCTCATATGATCTAAATTGGTGTTCGCTTCTATGTGAAAAGACAAAATTTATACCTTATAAGAGTATTACTTTTAGCAAGTTCTGATGAAGAATGCAGAATACAGTTACAAAAGATTGACAAAATGACATTTTGTACTGTATTCAAATATAAGCCCTGAATTTTTCAATTGCCAGAGGCTGAGTCTCCTAATGTTCTTTTTCCTACTTCCCTTGATTAGCATCAGCTTTTATATAAAGTCAGACAAATTAAATAGTCTGTGGCAGTGTTTGTTATTGAACATCCAAAGGGATTAAATTTCATGTATTCAGCAATGGATTGAATGTCCCTGAAGAAAAATGTGAAACCAATAAACTACTAGATTATAGTTATGATACCATATGTAATGTCATCAAAATAGGTGAACAGCAGTCTATGAAATAGTCTTATTGTAGCAAAAGAATTATATTCATATGTTCGATATCGAATGCAGGCTTTAAAATTTAGCATGAGCTAAATTAGAATTAGAATTTAGCACTTTCTAACCTGAAATCAGCCCTGTAAAACTTTCCTGATGAAATTAATACAACAAAGGCATCTTACTGTAACCTTGCATAGTCACTTTTTATACAAGTCAAGAAGAAAACAATGGCAGCACCTTAGAAACAAAGAAGAATAAGATTAGCAGCAATTATTTTAATTTGCATGAAAACAACTATCCCATATACAGGTAACACCAAACAATACAAAAGCTCCAACAGATTTCCCTAAGTTGCAGGCAATTCAATGAGCTAGAGGAAACACCTCAGCCCTGAAACAAACTAGGGGCAACATTTTTCCCTTTTTTTGCCACAAAAAAAACATGCTTTGTCATTAGACACATCAGACAACTTCAGTATCTCTGCCAGTTACATACAGTTCTTTATTACAGACACACACATGTGAATTACTTTCTACATGAAACTGCTTATTTTTGTGGTTTTAATTTGTCATTTATTCTGTAGGCAATAAACTTGTCTTTGTTCCAGAACCATTCTGCAATAGCGAAGGAGAATGAAAATGTCAACAGCAAAGCCTGAGTAGAGGAACTGTATAAAAATGTTCATATATTTTGCAGTCAAGTTGAAAACACTCTCTCACTCCTTGGTTGTAATATATTTATTAGCTACTACTGATATAATGAAATGTTTTATTCTGACCAAAAAGGTCACTTTTTCAAAATATGCTTGCTGGTTTTTTTAGGGATTTCAGTACAACATTGACCCATATACTCCTTTTGTCTGTTGCCTTAGCTAATATCACTAAATACTATAGCACAAACACATCAAAGGCAGGATTAGGTTTATCCAACCTAAACCTTAACTTCTCATTCTGATGGATAGAAGACGAACATATATTCAAGGATTTGATACAACTATCCTGTCTGCAATCCACTTAGTCCATTTTCTTATGCCTTTTCTTTATAGTTCCCAAATATATTTTTTTTATTCCCTGTGGCATTCCAAGTCACATTTAAAATTTAAATTCAAGACGTAATGACAGAAAGTGTTTCTATATGGAAGAATTGTTCCTAATCCTTCTTTTATTCTCTCTTTTTACTGTCCTTGTAGTGATAAGCCTTCAGGAGACTTCAGATGATATTCTTACAAGTCACTGCAGAAAGATAGGAGGAGTGCAATGATAGTTGTGGCATCAACCAGCTTCTGAACTTGCTGAAAACTCTGGTGTAGGACTTTCAAATAAAAATGTCAGCAAAGGTACTGCTGGGCAATAAACTTCTAATCAGAGCAGCTCTCCGCTACACAAGTAATAAATACTGATCAGAAAAACCTAGCATAAGTATTGAATATACAACATTATTGCACTTTAATAATTTTTCAGACTCAGAATTATTGCGATGCAACTGTACTTTGCATTACTTAAATGATGGAATTAGCACACCTTTTTTTTGCTATTTTTACAAATAATTTTAACATATTCTCTAAAAAAGTATGGAGAGTAAATCTTCCTTGAGAAATGACTGAAATATATAATTACATTATTTCCATGGCTAAGTGATCCCATAAATGCACAAGATATCAGGCAGTGAGAAAAAGTGTCAAACAAAATGCCTGCCTTAAGAGCACGTCTGAAATAATAGCTCACGCACAACACACAACAGGAAAAAAAATCTGATGCAGAACCAAATTCTTTGTGTCATTCACCAAATTCTTGAACTTCAGCTATTGGCTCCAAGAGATGAAATTTTCATTCAATGTATTTTATGTGGAACAATTTTCTCCTTTGCTAACAAATCCTGTTTGAAGTAATTTTTGCCTTCTTAACTTAGCTCATGTTCAGTAACAGTTTAGTACTTCATAAATTTTCTGTCAAGACTTTGAAATTGTCAATTGTCTAATAGGACTTTTCCACCTCAATCTCTTATACTGTAGAATAATACAATCTGTAAAGGATAAGATATTGAACCCTGGATATCAGGGTTCTCAGAAACATTGCAATCTCCAGCTTTAAATATATTGGCTGTCTTGACAATTTATCACTAAAAACAAAAGAGGAAACCACTGAAAATGATATTCATTAGTCATACTGAGGATTTCTTCCTGAAAGCAGAGAGGTGCTGCTAAAACTGAGTGAGAATAATATTTACTTACTTTATCAACTGTAACTTTCCCCTTCATTTAAAAAGGAAGTTAAAGTTGCTCCATTATCAAAATTGTGCTTGAATGGAACTGCTGGAACGCTAAGGCAGATGTTCAAAAATAGCTCTATTCCCCTTATAAGAACATTAAAAGTGAATTCGTATGTGTTGTGCTGGGACAATTTTATTACTCCAAAGGAAAAGGGTCTTTGCCCATAGCCTTGCTCACTAAAACTCAGAACTTTGTCAAGTTAATAGTCAGGTATTAGTCAGATCCCATTAGAAAATTAGCGTCTTTTGACAAAAGCCATCATCATGTTGCTAAATCATGGGAAAAGACAGTCACATGAATTAATATTTGAGGAAAAAAACAAAACTAAACAAAACAGAACAAAAAAAAAAAATAAACCCAACCAAACAAAACCCAGTCAAAACATATAGCAAATTTACCAGTCTACGCCTCCCCTGGTGCAGCTTGAGGCCATTATGTCTTGTCCTGTCACTTGATACTTGTGAAAACAGAGCAGCTACCTCCTCTCTCCCCCCTCCTTTCAGGTAGATGTAGAGGAAAAACAGGAAGTCTGAAGTGGGAAAGACTTTAAAAAAGAGATGTTTCCATTAACAATAAAGATTTTTTTTTTTTTTTTTAAGAAGATTTCATAAAACCAGCATAATTTAAGCACATATCCAGGGGAATAGCCAAACACTTCTAAGGAACTGTGCTTGGCTTTCAATGGCAGTCATAAACTGGCATGTGATTTTAAACTCTTTCTCTTATATTAAAATGTCAGAAACCTGGACTTGAAAGGGACATCTGAGTAGAGGGGAATGATCACCTCTCCTGACCTGCTGGCTATGCTTTCCCAATACAGAGCATGTTTGTTAGTTCCTCTTTGCTGCAGGGGCATAATGCTGTTCCATATTCAGTGTGATTCAGGCGATATTCCCTTTCCTTTCCAATTAACCCGTGCCTGGTCTGTTTACAGATTTTTGTAAACTAAGAGCTTGATATAAGAGAACAGATTAAACACAAAATTCACAGCTTTCAAAATGTAAATGAGAAAATGCATTTCTTTTTTATTTCCAAAGAACAAACTCAGTTGACGTCAAAAAAAAAAAAAAACAAATGAAAAACCAAAAAACAACAAACAAGCAAACAAAAAAACAACCAAAAAAAAAAAGAAAAAACACAAAAACAGGTAGGGAGAGACGAAGGAAAAAGGGAAGGCAGTAGGAGATGCAAAAAAAAGAAAATTCATCAAAATATCACAGCTGAATAGCTGAGGGATTAAAAGTACAATTATCAGTGTATCCTGAGATTAGTTTTCACTTTTGCACATGCTCACATACTATAAAGACGAATAATACAGTAAGATGATATTTATGAATAAGTGTGCTTTCTTATGGACAACAAATCACATAGAAAGTAATACCTCCTGGATTTGCACTTTTTCTTGAAGTTGTCATGTGGTATTGTTTAGCAGGGGTGATGTGTTTTCTGGTTTTAGAAACAGGAAAACTGATAACTGGAGCTACTAAGTGATAACAAATAGTGGCACTTCTGAGTTATTTCAGTCACCAGCTAATGCATATGTGCAAATCTTTAGAAACTGTTACTCCATTATGAGTCTATCAATAGAGCAGATAAGCTCAGAAGATCCTGTTGAGTGTGCACATGGTTTTCATAAGGAATATTTGATAATTGTAGTAAGAAAATACCCTGTGAAAATAATTATCCAGCAGAAATAAGAAACTTCTCCCCATGTCTTCTTTACTACCTACAGCAATAAGAAAAGCATGAAACTTTTTTTAATTCTCATTAAAAATTTCTTGGCTCTTTAGGGGCTTTTCTCAACAGTAAGTATATTTTGCCTCCGTAATTGCTGGTCTTGCACACTAGAGTATGCATTTTTCTGCTAAAATGAAACAAAAAAAACTGTAGGTAATTTGGGGGGTTTCTTTTGCTTTTGAAGAGTGGACTAATTCTCCCCAACCCCCAAGCTGTGATAGTGTGGCAACTGTTCAAAGTTTTTAAGTCAACAACCAAAGAAATTCTCTCTACTTTTAGAAAAAGAGGGAGTGTGAATAATAACGCAATACCAGCTTCAGAATCAATTTTGCTAGAGATATATGTTCTGTTGTCAGGGTATTGATTTGCAAGAGTCTGGAGGCTTTAGCAAGGGTAGATACAGAAGTTTCTGGTCCTCCACCTTATACCTTTCTTTGCCATAGAAATATAGTTCTCAGAGGGACTGTTAGCAAAAACAGCTCAGCCAAAACAAGTCGAACAATCCAACACTTGCTTAGATGATCTTCTCTTGCCTTTTCTATTTCTACCTACATGTTTTTTGACATAGCCCCACAAATAATTGAGTAGAAATACATATGGGGTTGATTGCACAGGTACAGTTTGGGTAGTTTTAGCAGCTTCACCGGTGAAACCAGTGTCTCCTCTGGTCTACAAGTCTTTCTTTTCCAGTTATTCCATTAATTCTAATGAGGTTGCTCAGAAAGATTATTTGTTGCCAAAGCTGGACTTGGATTATAATCGCAGCGAAACTCTACATGTTCCATTAATATTTTTTTTAAAACTGGGCAACCTGTAGTAGACTAGTTTTTAATATTTTTAATATTTTTATTTATTGACAGTCATATACAGTTTCCATATCTTTGCAAATAACAGTTAATGTATTCACAAGTTTGTGTGGCCATACAGTATGAATGTAGATATATAGTCTTATCTAATGATAATGCACAAACAAGAATACCTTTTGTGATATCCTCCAGTCCTGCATCTTAATTACACTGTTTCTCAGGGCTAATTTCAAAAAGCAGAACCTTGAGGTATCATCATAAAGTCATAATTTCTAGTCTGATGCACTTATACTCCAGGAAAGAATACTCAACATATATAATTTCTGTATAAATTGTGTGATATGTGTATCTGCCCAGGTTACTGATTCTTTGCTTCACTGCTTTTAATACAAGCCATATAACAAGGTAATGAGGTAGGTGACAGGAAATTTAATATTAATTTTGCATGACCTATGCAAATCTCTTTTTTATAACAGTTTTTTTGTGATTTACCTAAACTAATATCATCTAGTCAGAGACATCACTATTTGGATCTGTTTATGAAGAAGAATATAATTTACTGCAACCCAGAACTTAGCATCGCCAACATTATTCCTTGCCTACAGCAAGAGAATAAAAACTTGGCTTTCCAAAGTAGGAATTTTTAAGCAATGCTGCAATTGATTTCCTTTTCTACAATTGATTTTTATTATATTCTATAGTCAAGCACTTTCAGAAATTTAAAGATTTTCTGCAATACTTATTCTTGGAATAAAACTGCTGCAGTCATAAAATGAGTTCTGTAAACTATTCCTGTAGATGCTATTCCTGTAGATGCAGCTTATAGTTTAATATCCTCAGCTTAAAGAGACCATTGAGCATTTTATACACTGAGGGAGGAAAAAAATTTACAGTGGGTAAATCATTGATAAAATATTACTTTGAAATTTGAGAGTCTATTCCACATACACTGCTGAAAATAGTACTGAATAAAAAAAATTTCTCTTTTTCTTGAAACATCATCACTTGAACCCAGTCTTAATAATAAAATGGTCTTTCCAGTGACCTTTCTATGTACCTTAATGCAAATTAGAACATATGTGAATGAGAATAAACAGCCAGCATTCCCCTCAGTCCTTAGTTTCCCATTTCCCAGCATCACAATTAGTAGATAAATACTAAAGGCAACTTTTCTGAAGAATGTAATATTGGCTGAAGTTTACTTCACACTTCCATTCAAGCAGTCAGTACAACTACAACATTTCCAGATAAATATCCTTTTATCAGGGACGACTGCTATTTACCACATGAGTGAGTTGAAATCATTGAAAACTAGTAGAAGTTGGAAGATGCTGTGCAATGATACAAACGGCTTCCTCTATTACCTCTAATGATTTTTCATGATCATTTCCTTGTGACACTAGAGGTAGAAACGTCAAGAGGGACCTCTTGGCCACAGAGATAAAATCTTCATCCTTAGTTGGCTTCCTTGGTGTGAAAACAGCAAGGGATTGCTCCTGAACAGGCTGTGAGAGATTGCTGCTCCTTTTTGTTCTTTTATTTCCTGCTGTTTAGGGCATGGCTCTGTTTCCAGGATATCATCTTTACAAATATGGTAAAAGAGTTGGGAACCTAGAACTTCTTCAACTGTGTCATGTAGGCTAACAAAACACCCCACTTTGCCCCAGCTCTTCTTGTATTCAGAGATCATCACAGTTGCAAGCATTACCTTAGCAGAAGAATGTGAGCTTTTTCATCTGGCAAACATTCTTTATTGCACAGAGATAAGACTGGCACATGCTGCCTTGCCATCACTTAGTATCACCTCATAGCTTGTACGTTTTGGTACTTTGAGCTTACAATAAGCTTGTCATAGGTTGCCTTTTTGAGATGGGACTGGGTATTTCTGTTGTGGTTTTTTTTTCTCTGAACTAAAGAAGGCCATATACTGAATGTACTCACATACGTATGGCAAGATGTACTTTAAGTTTATGCTTCACATCTCCTAACTACTGAGAAAACAGTTGCATTCCTCTTTGTGGTATACTTTGTAGTAGTGATGACTGCTTCTTTGCAGGCATGAATTACTTATAAAATGGATATGGGTTTTTAGGAACTTTATTTAGGTACTGCATTAATAACTTACTTAGAAAGTTTTCCTCATTATTCTCTCTTTCTTTTTTTTTTTTTTTTTTTTTTTTTGCCAGAAACCCAAGCTTTTGCATCTATATTAATGGCAGAGGTGTTGCTTTCTCAGTTACTCAGTTCATTAGCAAAAGACCTGAAGCTCTGGTGGTATAAATTTTTTAGAGAGGTTCACCTTTCTCAAGGAGCAAAGAAAAGGGCAAAGTCATGACATAATTTCTCATTTTATAATGGGAAATTTATTCAAGCATACTTTTGTTGCCATTTATAACTGAACACACCTTACAATTAAATGCCTTCATTTGCACATAAGTAGCCCAGGAACCTTTTAAATTTCCATGGAACTCACTCTGGATATTCATTCGTTTTTTTTCTTTTTTTTTTTTTTTCTTAATATTCTTCATTTTCACTTAGTCTCTCAACTCTCTGTTGCAAAGAGGAATATTCATGACAACACAGTTAACAGTTTTACACTTGCATAATTTGAAGAATCAGTCTTTAATTAACAGCAAGAGTCTTGCCAAAAGTGTGAATTAAAAATAGTTTGCTTTGAAGGTGTATTTGAAAACACTGGGCCAAAGCAAATTTACAGAAGGGAAACTATCCAAATATTTTTTCTCTTGAATTGTCAACATAACGGCTCATTGAAACAATTGTTTTCCATTGCATGACAGAGTGATCAGATAGAGTTGTGAAGAAGATTTGTTAATAGGTGATATAAAACACTTTCAGATTAACATGACAAGCTAATTCCCAGGAAACCAAACAGACTACAGCTTAAATACTTTGGTCATTGCTATATTTATACAAATTCACCCTGACATCACTGGTTATCTTTTAGAGCCACTCTCATATAGGAGTATCATTGCCCCACTATCATTAAAATGGTCTCATGAAAGTATTCTTCATTATTTTATATGTTACTTATCTGCTTATAGTTGTTTGTGGCTTTTTTATAATAGGGATTTTTAAAAAGAGAGGGAGAGAGAGGGAGACAATCTGGACTCTATTCCCATAGCAATTATTTTCCTTCTATAGTGGTTTGGCTGTGCACAGATGTTCATGCTGAGATCTGAACTATTGACACAGTAATTATAACATAAAAAGCAATGGTGTGTTGTCTTTGAGTTACTGGAGAAATATATAAAGACTTACTTTATAGGAGTATCTGGGAAAAAATTACCTTACCAGGATCTATACCTTTGCAGTTGCTGTCATTTACAGACACCTACAGCCCAGAAAGGGGCTAATCTGAATTGCAGTTCAGCAAAAAACTGATGGGATCTAAGGCCTAACAATAGATTTCTTCTTTACCTACAACCACCCTCACAGTGCACGACTGGTATCACAAATCCTTCTGTTTCTTTTATTCTTTTGAATTGCTTTCCTCCTCACCAACCTTCACTATTATATTCCAGCCCTTAATTTTTTTTCACCTGTTTCTACCGCTTCCCATCTGCCTTCACTTTGAAACTTATGCTTTATATGTTTTTGTCATTTTCCAGCTTTTTACACCAGAAATTGAGGAAATAATGTTGCTTTGTGCTCTTCAGAAACATCAGGTGGTCTTAAAACCCATAATGACTCTGGACAGCGGTAGTGCAAGAACATTCACAAGTACTAATGGCATTGTGCTACTGGCAATATATCTCATGGTTATTGGCTCAAGAAAATCTGTAATTTTGAAATCTACAGGTGTAATTCTTTATATGACAAATCACCTTTTGAAGCATATGTTACCTCTGCACATAATTCAAAAGCATTTGCAACAATGGATGGCTTTGTGATACAAAGAGGATAGTTTCAGACTCTCCTCAACTCTGAAATTAATAAGAATATGAATTCATATAAGCATTACTATGGTAAATATGAAATCACCGACTTCTGGAGTCCGGACACAATGGTGAGATCATTGACAATATAGAAAGTAGAATCTATTTTTACTAACCTATCTTTATTGTCAATATACAACATACTTCTAAATATTCAAGTGTATGTCCTTTGCATCGGCATATCATATGGTTCTGTAAATGTTGTAAAAAAGAACATGCTGTTTACTCTACATTGTTATTGAGCGGGAGCCCCTAATAAATAAAAAAAAAAGAGATAGGGGTATGATTAACCAGCAAGTCATTTTTCCATGAGCCTGGTGGACTGTTAGGAGCATGGAAGGAGGGTGCGCCTTTGCAACCCAAGCAGCAGTAAAGGTACCAGGGGTTCACCCTACAAAGCAGAAAAGTTTCTTCTGGGAAAGTGGAAGGGCTTTTGTAGCCAAATTTACTGGCCAGCTGCATGTTATTTCACATACTACAGTCTGTTCTGCTTCCCAGATGCTGTCCTGGGGCAGTAGGATGCTTCATACCCTGAATGGACTACATCTGCAGGAAGTGCAAAAAAACACCATCACCCACACAAAACCAGAGTTATGTGGGAGGGCTCCGTCCAGATGCTTCTCCCAGGGAAACCAATGGGAAAAACTAAAAGTCATCTCTGCTTGCCCTCCTGCTTCTTTTGTTTTGTCCTCCCATAAACGTATTTCCTGACTTTCTTCCAGCCTGTTCCTCTACCAAGAATGGTATTTCCACTTCCTAACACAATACCAATTTCTTATTAAGTCTGTCTTGTCCTTCTTCAATTTAATTTCTGCTCCTGTTGACTGCATAGTTCTTGAATGGTGGGCCTGCCCGTTACCATTTATGTGTACTGAGAAATGTTGCATAGAAACAATAGTATCCTTTGTCTGCAGTGATTTCAAAATTGAACCCTTACCTTTAAAAATAAAATTGTTTTCTTATAACAAGTGACAAAAATGAGTTAATTTTCTTTTTTTTACATGAAGCCTGCAGTTTGAATTTACAGATCCTAACATTCATTTGGATGCATTTCTGTATGATCAACAGGCTTCTGTTCCCCCTCTCCCTTCCTGTAGTTTGCAGTTCCTTTTGGGTTTTATATGAATAAAATAGCATGAATTTGGCTGGATATGCCAGTGGCCATCACCATTTTCTCCCAGAGACACGGATGAGAGTTTTCATCCTCAGTTACTTTTCTTGTGTGCTTTAAGTTATGGAAGCATCTGTAGTATCCTAAAAGTTTTTTCTAAAACTTATACTGAAATCATATCAAGTCACCTTTCCAGTCTTTGTGAAGTTTATTACATTGTTTGTTTGATAAATAAATAATTTTTTTAATACATTCTTCCTTAAGGTTTGTTTTTTTTTTTTTTTTTTCTGACATTTTGAAAAGAAAAATATAAAATAAGAAGAAACATCAGTAAGAAAAATAAATTTCAATGAGGAACACAGAGTTTTCAGCTGTGGACTGCAATGTAATATTTTAACTCAAACAAAAGCAAAGGAATTCCCATGTAGGTGTAGGCACAGTAGCAAAGTCGTGACCTGATCTTTGTCATTTCACATGGGAAAGGAATATCACTAAAGCATATACAGGCATCTGAATCTACTTACTAACACAAATAAACACAAGTTATAAAGAAAAAACTCTCTTCACTAGATTACTTTTCCCAGAAAACAGTAACTGCTCTGTTAATGTTCTTTTAAAATTCTGGTTTATGCTTGATACTCTAAAGAATAAGTAAAGTATTATATTACATAGCTCATTAAAAACACTAGAGAGGGATCAATTCTGAATTGACATTTGCCTGAATGTAATGATCCAAACTGGAGCAAATTTTGCTTAGGAGCCATTTGTACTCCCTTTGTCGCAGAAAAACAGGAGGATGAAAATGTTTTTAATGTTCTTTATTACATCAAATTTGGGCTAAAATTGTAGCTGTCCTAACCTAGCTTAAATGAGGTAACCCAAGTTTATAGCAGAGAAAATTCAGTTCCAAAATATGTTTCATGCAAAAACCCATCTCATGGAGAAATCTGGACTGAAACTTTGGGGAAAAAAAACCAACAAATTAAAAAGGAATACTCAGTGTATCAGCTATTTGCTGTTCCATATAAAAAGGAAAAAAAAAAAAAAAAAACCCAAACATTTTTCTGCTGTGAAGAAAGGATATGATGAAAGAAAGAAAAATCAAAATTAAAATCAGACTTTTAAAAGTATTTTAAGGAACTGTTTGTAGGCCAATATATTTGATACATTGACTGAAAAATGTAATGCAGTATAGAAAAAAACTTTCAAACTTTCTGAGTTATATAATGATGTCAGAAAACAGGTAGTTGAGGAGAACCTCTTTGCCATCTGTTTATCACAACAATACACTGAAAACAAGATTTTCTTAACGGGAAAATTCAGTCTGTCTTATTAAATATATGCTTTCTTATTGTCCTCTAATAAGGAAATTAATTCTACTTACAAAGTTACCATGCAATTTAGCATATTCAGATTGTTTGGCAATGCAACTCTTAAACTAACTTAACATGGCAATAGAACAGGAAAGTAATGTTCAAGGAGAAAAGAGTTTCAATGCTAAGGATTCAAGCTGTACAGAGAAAAAATGCATCTCTTTTAGCATGTCTCATTCTTCCAGTTTGGGCTTTTTTGGGTTTTGTTTCTTTTTCCTAATATACATCACTTCTTGTAATTTTGTAATGCTGGGAATTATACTATATGTTGCTGCAGTTCCCCATCTAAGGAACTCCATACTTAAGCTAAGACACTGCATTTGCCAAAAGAGTAATGCTTGTGCCTTTAGGTCCTAGATCCCCAGGAGAAAATGTAAAAGTCCACAAATACATGCATATTACCAAAAGACCACACTTGTCTGTTCTTATTGAACATTTCTGATCCAACACCATGTTCCACTAGCACAGACTCATATCCCAGTCCAATACCTTCTGCTGCTCTAGAGCCTTAATGAAATGCAAGGTCAATGATGCTGTGAGACCTAACTCAGGATAAAAGCATTTTTTCCATTTACTAAAAGGTTTGTTTCAGCTCAGAGTGTTCTCTTTCCTCAAATGTCTTCTCCATGTATTTGAAGTTTCCTTGTGTAGCTTTTCTTAAGCAAATGCAAGATCTTCCATTTCTCCTACCTGGTAAAGAGATTTTCCACAGGATGACAACATGTCTTGTCTGTTGGGTTTGAGTTGGTAACTACCTTATACAATGACAGAGGAAAAAAATTCTTTCTTTGCTTCTTTGCATGTTTCTCCTCACTGAAATCCAGTTGTTAGAGTGAGTGACTTTCAGGCATTGTCCCTCAAAGGCTGATGTAACCTGTCCATCCTCACTACAAAGTCAGGAAAACAGCTGGCCTTTATGGAGAACTCCATCTCTTTTCAATCTTAAGTTTTGGACAATGACCTATTGTATCTCACTCAAGCCCAAATAATCATAGAGGTAAAGCTGGTAACTGCTTATACAAATCAAACTCACACAAGTTTTCACTTCTGCCTTTCTTTCATTTTTGGTCATTTTAAACAGACTTCTTGATACAAACAAGACTTCTTGATGCAAAACCTTTACCCATTTAGCACTTCAACAAAATGTCACAACATATAAGCAATACTCTAAGACTAAACTGAAGCTTCACTGTACTTTTCAGTGACAGAATCAGAGTTAAGGTCACGCATCACAAGGTCTAAAACTGACATTTCTTAAATGGCATTGCATGAGTAAGTACTGTGGAAAAATAAACACAAAATGCAGAATGGAAGGCGAGGGCCTAACAAAGGAACATAACAAAGATGAAGAAAATTAAAAGAAGGGATAGACAGCATATTTATACCTCCCTACATACTGAGGCAGAGTTGCTTGAACATTCGGTTCCCAGATTCTCATGCACATATCTCTTTCAACTGAGCTGATCCTGTGTGTCAAATCATGCTCTGTCAAAGTGAGAGAAGGTGGGAACATTTGATTTTTATCTTTATGATAACCCTTTCATTCCCTATCAGTCTTTGATTAGTATTCAGAACCTAAGAATATTGTACGTCCTTTGGTTCATGGGTCAGAATTCAGTCATCAAGAAATAATGAAAAATGTAAAGATCAAATGTCAGACAGTGCTTTAAGCATCAGCCAACAGCTACTGATGATGCAACATTTTATTTATATTTTTAATTTACAAGAAAAAGAATTATTCAGTGATAGATTTTCAGGTAGAACTTGCAAAAAAAAAAAAAAACACAAAAGGAAAAAAAAAGGTTAACACATTTAATCTTTTTTTTATTAAAAACTTGATTTTATAGCCAGGATGAAAGAAAGATATTGCCATAATGGGTGATGTTATTATCTCTGCTGCTGCCAAATCTTATGACTTTCATCCCCACAAATGATGAAGAACTGCAGATTTGCTGCTGCAGCATTTACCAGGTTACACTTATAGCAATATGAAAAAAGTATGTCTTTTAGAAAGTGTTTAAAACACTACCAATGACCTGCAGACATGTAAGGAGCATTTAGAGCTGACATCTAGCACCTAAGTGTATCTTGAGGAATTGCACTATTACATTCTTGTGCCATAGTTTCTAATTATAATTTACTTTTAAGATGTTTTTTTCTAGAAAATACTTATGCAGTACAGGCAATGCAAAAGCACCATATCCTGCAAATAACAGTATTTCAGCTTTGAATACAGCGATTTGTGCAGCTATTGTCCTGTTCTCTACATTCTACAGTTCACTACTTGGGTTTGGTGAGCCTACTACTACCTCGGTTTTATGACTGTATGTTTTCCATACACATTTGTATGTGTGCATATACACCATTATCTGAATGAGATACCAGCTGTGCTTTCTCTGAACAAAAAATGTGTATAAGCACTTATGGATCAAAAGCTGCACTCCAGTTCCTTCTCATTTTCCCTTCACCACTTTACGAAATTTTCAAGGACTTGCTTTCTTTACTTTCTCATCTTACTTTAAAATGGCTTATGAAATAAGAACTTCTTTGAGGATAAACAAGAAAAAGGTTTGAATCAGCTTTATGTACTTAGAAAACAAGATAAATTGCTTTGTACAGCACCTAAAGCATGGGAGCTTCTCTATTGACCTTTAATGCAAGAAGCAATAATGCTTGTAAATGCATCTATTAATTACTACTACTACTATTAAAGTGTACAAGTGTACTACTGTTATGTATTTTATGTATTGCTGTACAAGAGATATCCAAACTTTAAATAACCAGTATTATCATATGCTTAATGCTACCTCTTAGAAGCAGCTTTCACTTACATTGTAGTTTCTAATTTTGTCTTCATTTTGTATAAAGCATGAAAAAATATATCTTAGGCTACCCTACCCACATTTGCTTTCAAACATGAAAAAATATGCTAGTTCAAATATGCTAGTTCAGATGCAAAACTTGAACTTTGCTGTGTACAGTATGATTTAGGTGAGGATTTGTTGGGGGAGGAAGAGATGGACTTAAGTGGATAAGAAGGCTAAAAGAACAGTAGTTGCTTTTGTATTTTTTTTTAACACTGTTTACAGAGTGACATGAAATGTTTGAGCTTGTCATTAGAAAGTGGAAGATTATTGCTAGGAAACAGTATATCTATACAGCTGTCATGCGTGTTTTTGAACAGATGTGAAGTCTGTGTATGAAGAGAAAGAGAAAAGGAGAAAGGGAGATAACTACTTTCCATGCTCCTATGTCCAAAGTTTTCTCTTGGGAGAGAGAACCATATAGCCTGGCAGTTGTCCATTTAACCTTTTCTGAGCTGTGCTAGCAGCAATAGACAGCAACTTCATCATGTTAGTCTATGTGCATTCTGTATTGGAGCATCATGGAGGATTACCAGCATAGCAACAAAGTTGGCTCTGGGATGGCACAAATCCACTGATGTCACTTTTTCCCTTTCCACTTCTTACGATCAGATCTGTAAAAATATTATATTTTTGTACATCCATATCCTGTGGGGCCCTGGCCATTTTTCCATCCAAGCAATATTTTGGCCATCATTACCCTGCAACGTGCCTCTTGCTCTGTACAAAGCACTGTCGTATTGTACTCAGGGGAGCCACTCACATGAGTAATGAGCTTGAGGAACTGAAATAATATAACTGAACTCTTTGTTCAGGGAACAGTCTTTGCTCATGTGACTCATTTTTAGTGATTTTAGAAGGATATGCACATGGAACACAGATCTTTAAAGTAATCTGAGTGCTTAAAGATTTGTATTATTGCCTTACTGGGTTTTCAGCAGTACCTGATATATGAATCTTATTTACAGGTAAACTTGAAAAATTCTCATGAGGCATCCATCTTCATCCTATTTAGAAGTTCAGTCCCCATGTTGCATTTCGAAGATTTAACACCATGTTAGGATAATTTTTAAATCCTTTCTGTGTGATTTTAAGCCCACACTATGAGTAGTCTTCAGATGTACTTCCAGAAGCACTGTTTACATGTCTTTTTCTTTCTCAAGTCACCTACTGTGTCCGAAGTCTGAGAAAAACTCTGAAAGTAATTTTCCATAACCACACAATCATTTTCCCATTTAAAACAACAGGGAGTGAAATGATGTTTTTTCAAATTGAAATCTAACTACTCAGAGCAGCCACAGCATAAAGAGCAATGATGGAAACCTCCTGACCTCCACAACCAGGCCTATCATTTGTTAACTTTAATTTTGCCACCAATTCTGAATGCAGGTATACCCGATTCCCTGAACCTCTTTGTCCCCTTCTTCATTCCTGACCCCCAGCAGATTTCACATGCAGTAGATGTTCTTTTCTGAGCTAACTGGAAAGAGCATTACACTACAGGAAAATGTCAAGTGACTGATGCTACCTGAAATCAATACTGTCACAAAGACAGGATGTGGTTTCATTAACAAGTTCATAGGCGTATCACTCTCCTTTATGTTTAATTCTGCGCTGAAATAATTCTGTGCAAAATAATGATATTTAGCATTTCTATAGTTGATCAAACTTGGTTACTACCTGAAAGAAAATTGTAGGTAAGATATTACTAGTAATTTTTGGGACATACAAATAAGCAGAAGACAGAAACTACTTTATATAATTTCTATGCCAATCTACATTCAGATTTTCAGTTTTATTTTTATTGACATCCTTATAACTGAAGTGCTGAAATCTTTTTAACATTACAGAACAGAAGGATAACCCAGAACAATGTATTTTCCTTATGAATTATCTTACTTGGAGCTGTGACACACAGAGGCTGTATATTCCCCTCTGTATGATACTCAGGTGAATAACGATTAGGCAGAGTGAATTTATTATTTAATTTCAAGCCAAATCAATTGAATATCTATGCTGCTGAATATTCCTGCAGTGCTATGATAGTTTTAACACATATACCATCATTCCCTTTTAGTAACCCATCTTATAGTTTAATGAGGCATTGCAGAAACTCAGAGGAATGTAAGTTGATATTCATAAATACCTCGTGTTTGTGCAGCAAACATCACTGAAACATCTCAGTTTGCAAATATGAAATCCTTTGCTAATTTGTTTCTATTAAAATCTTCCTTTTAAGTATCTTCATAATAATTTGCGCAAAATCCTATTTCATATATTTCTCCTCTCAAAACCAAATAATAAACCTATCTCAAATGATCAGAAAGAGGCTTAAGCTTCAGTGGAATCCTTCCTAAATCAATAAACCTGTGCCTTTCCCATTTAATAAGAAGGTATTTAAATATAGGGTCTTTAAAGACCTTTCAAACAGCTCTCATGCACTTAAAATACTGCGTTTTTCACTTGGATCAGTTAGCATCTCTCTAATGGTCTGAAGGTATTCTGTAATGACAGATTCTTCCAGTTCTCCCAAATTTAGGAGCATTTCACAGAACAGCAGTGTGTCTTCCTAGGCTCAAAGTACTGATAATGATTTCTCCTGGTGCTACTAAGTCTCACTTTTCAGCTAATGATAGGCTTTGTTCTGTTACTCTTTGAGATGATGATGGATGGTAGAAATTAATGTATTTGTTGGCATCTCCAAAAAACTAAATGTTCAGATCAGTTGTGTCTTGTTCTTGTCCAGTTCCTTGGAAAATCACACAATGCAAGCCGCATTAAGGTAAAGTTCATGATGAAATTCAGTTATGACATCCAGAATACACCACATAGTCACAGAGTTCACTCACAGATATCATGCAATTATTTTCATTTCGTTGACCACTCACCAAACAGGGAGAATCAATTCTGAGCTTGAGATGTGTATACCTGTCTGCTGAAACAACGTTTACACCTACCTTTTACTTCACTTTGGCAAGCAAAATGTTCCAATCTGGATGTCCCACTTCCTTGCTGGAGCTAGTTCAGTTATGACCCAAAAAAGTAAAAGAAAGGAGTATATGATAGCCTAGCAAAATGGCCAGTTTTCTCTTTCCAAACATATTTATACTCTTCCTTGTTCTTTAGGAAGTGACATTTAATTATCAGTAATTCTACTTTGCCAGTAAGGAAAACACTGGAGATAATAACCTATTTTCCCATGTCAGTTTCCTGGCCTAAAGAAGCAATGCAAGTGGAGACTGAAATTCTCGAATTTCAAAGCCTGTTTGCATTTTGACAATATCATAGCATGCAAATATTCATGTCTAATTTAGTCAATTATAGGAAGTAAATTATTCTCACTAGGCTCCAAGAAGCATTTGTATTCTTATTTTTCCTATTTTTTTTTCTATCAGTCTATAAATTCTAGAGAACTGGGAACTGAAAGTTGTTAAAATTGGAAAACACACAAATAAGCTT
>JAOEHY010016635.1:0-19635 GCA_025447955.1 Psilopsiagon aurifrons | reverse complement strand
TGTCCCTGCCCATGGGAGGGGGGGTTGGAACTAGATGATCTTAAGGTCCTTTCCAACCCTAACTATTCTATGATTCTCTTGCAATCCCCTACACCCAAGAGCTGCAGAACTGAAGAGCAATATTTTCCCATGGTACTGTACTATATGACTCAACTTTGAGAAAACAAAATCGAGCTCCACATATACAAAATAGATGTCCCCTTTCTTTGGAGTAGTCAGGCCCATAGTTAATCTCAGGAACACCTAAAGCTAATCACAGTGTGAGATCTCAATAGAAATACAGAGGCTTTCTCTTGAGGGACAGGATAAAAACCATGCTGAGCTACGTAACTTTGAAGATCAGCAACAACCTTTTAAGTGCACTCAGAAGGAGCTGGAAATCAGTGCTGCATATGGTGTTTGGAGAGAATATTTTGAAATGTGTACCCTGCCAAACAGGATTTGTATTTCCTGCACAGCCCAAGGCTTCAAGTAAGCCCAAAGCTGCACCATTGAAGCCTAAAGAATAGTTTCAACTTGGATGGAATCAGCATTACACGCACTATTGTTGACCTCCCTACCTACGAGAAGGTAAGCAACTTGGGATGGACTGCAACTTGCTTATAATCAGTGAACAAAGAGGAGGGGGAAAAAAAGCATTTGGCATGCTGATCTACTGTTTAATTTGTAGTTTTAACACAGCACATCTGGCAGAGTATTTTCAAAAATATTTCTGCAATATGGTTTTCTTTCAGTAGTTCAATTAATATCTCATTATTAATACAACACAGAAGAACTCCCCACAGCTTCATTGCCAGGCACTACTGAGATTCAATTCCTTGCAGTGTTGTAAAAGTCATGCAAAACTGGAAGCAAGAGATAAACTTACTGCTTTTTTTTGCATTCAATTGCTCGATCCACACTGAAGTCTGGAAGTCTGATAAATCCTTCTGCTTTTTCAGCCTGCAATAAAAAAAAGTGAAAATTACCACATCAACCAATTGGTAAGCTACCAAACTCCAATGCTCAACAATATTTAACATGCAAATGCTTGGTTTTGACAGCTTTTTATACTGTGAAAATATATGCTTATCTCCATGGGGACAGATCACATCCAGTGTTTTGGCTGATATTTGGGACCAAGAAATAGTCATATACCGGCTACTACTTGTGGAAATCCTTGGTGCTAGAAAGCCACCACTCCTGTCTTTGCAAGTGGCAGTCAGCAAGCATGTGATTTGTTGTAGACTTCTAAGGTGGCTGCAAGAGGAAGGATCTTCAACTCCTACAACAGTGTTGAGGTAGATTCCCTCTCCTCACCTCAAAGCATTTGTATCGGAGCACCCTTATCTAAGATTCCTGAAGAAGTCTTTGTCCAGAGACTGAAATTGTCCAGGGCACTATTTAGGTTTGGATCAAACTAGGATTAAATCAGCAGAAAGTTGTAGGAATCCAATTCCTTTGCAGCCACCAGTGATCACACTACTTCTTTCGACAAAGAGACGGGCTTGCTTTGTGCATAAAACACAGAAAATGAAACTACTGATCTTCAGCTCTAAAACCAGAAACCTCTTAAAAGAGATGGATAACATAAGAAAGGATGAATAAGCGTTATATAATCTTTTCAAGTCTGGATATTACATACAATCTCAAAGGAGCATTTGTTTCATTATACAGCACACATGCATTTTTCAGATGCATAACAGCACCACATATAATGATCTATGTATATCTGAAAAATACATGTCTGAAATAATGTGAATTCAGAAGTGACCCAAAATGATGCTGGGCAGAGATCGTCTCCCATGGGTAATTTTATCATGGACCATTTTGTAAGCTAATTTATATATGCCTGTATGTAAGGCAGAGGCAATATGACCTGCATCCATGCCAAGAGGTGAAACGGTGCAAGGGAACGGTCCCATGCAGCTGAGCTCTGTTACTATGAACACTGCAAACCAACCTCAGAGGGCTTTGAACACCCAGATATCACTCTCCTCAGAAATTCTCAGGCAAGGTACAGGAGGCAGCAAAAGCCAGACAGACATTTACAGTACACTGTTTCTGTGCAGACACCCCTTTCTGGATGGAAGAGGGTTTACAGAGCATTGGCACCTCTTTCAGGTCAGCTGAACCCTGTCAGAGCAAAACTGAAGTTATCAGCCTCAAATCCCTCGTTTTGCTGCTTGCAGCTGAAATATCTTTCTTTACTACATCTATCTATATTCACCAAATCAGCAGAAATTAGAGTAAGACTCCTCCTGAGCAGAGCAACGATGCAGGCAGAACTCTATAGCACATAATATCAGGAAAAACTGTACTTTCCAGACTACAGAAAGCATTCATTCCTAAATCACATTTTTTCTGCTCCCAACCCTTATCCCTGGGCACATTAAAATTCTGAAAACGTACACTGAGTTAAAGCAGGTAAAATATACACAATTATAAAGAGAGAGGATAAATGAAGATGACTGACAGCTACTCAAGTCACATTATGCATGAATATAAAGAGACTATAAAAAGCTGCTCATCAAGACAAGTCTTTGAGCTTTAATGCTTGGAAGTATGAATCTGAGAACTGAAATATGGATACAGAATGGATATTTCAGTGGGTGGCTTCCCTGCACCTTTGCATATCTGTTCTTTGGTATACAATAAATCACAGCTGGCATAACCATCATTCCTGCAGCTTACATGTATTAAAGTTATATTTTGCATCTTCACTAGTAAATGATGTTGCCTTTTCCAGGACAAAAAAAAAACCCAAACAAACAAACAAAAAAGCCCAAAACACACTTGAAGGGTTTTATTTTGTCATTTTCAGTACAGAACCATGATGTTTATCAGCATCTGGGCTGGAAAAAATTTTGGTTTTGCAGTGTGACTTCATTTGTATTGAAAAAGTGCTTATTTGCTGTTCTGGGTTTTTAACTTTCTTTGATTCTATTTGTACATGTCAGACTTGTTTAGAGCCTGGCTTGGTGAGCTTCTGTTTCCATCCCAAAGGTTGGAAGTTAGTAAGAGTAAACTCACTGAGATAAAACAACAATTAACTAAAGAAACAGAAGAGATTAGGTGTTTTTAGAAGTCTTTTTTTTTTTTTATGTGTATATTTCAATCGATTACACCTTAAGCTAGTATTTCCATCTCAGATCAATAGTTACAGCAAGTATATAGAGATGAATGGATGAGTAGGGGTGAATAAAGGAGGAGTCTTATTCATGGACTGCATTGTACTAAAGATAGAGAAGGCACTATCCTTCATTTCTGTACCAAAAAGAGTGGTCACTTACTAGACCAGGTGGACCAAGAGAACTGATATTCCTATTTGGTTCCCAAGACCAGCCTAAGAACACCAGAGACACCTCAAAAAGAGTTCATGAGGTATCAAAACCATTATTACACACACTGCTGGATAAGAAATGTATTCTATTCTCTGCAGTATGAATCAATAAACCCAGTGTTCAAAAAAACAGCGATCCAAAAGACCCCATGTGAAGGAATATACCTAGGTACGTTCTAACTCACACGCTAATAAATCCATCACTTGAGCTAAGTAAGCCATCAGGTGAGTGAGTGGGTTGACTAGGTTTTTGGGTGGGTTTGCCTTACATGTTACAAATGCAATCACAGCTCAGTAGCCGTTGGTCTAGTTTTGTATCCCACTAATAGCTTAGGGTGCTACACAAGCACTCATGAGGTAATTAAGTCTATGCAATGACATTAGATGACACTGTCTCTACTGTCAATGTTTACAAATGTCCGAGCATTTGGATTTTGTTTTGGACTAATGAATTATCAGAACCATGTAAAGCCAGTGTGAGGACACTCACCTGGGGTGCTTCCACCGATGCAGAGAGGGAGCTACACATGTTGGGATTGAACCAGTAACATATCCAATGAATATCTAAATTAGAGGATTACTGTCTAAACTGTTAATGAAAATAAGGCTGTAGGCTTTGATTTCAGTAACTTACGTTTACCAGGCTTACTACAGAGAAATCTCCAGACTTCTTATGCAGTATTTGACATGTTCCAGTTGGTAAAATTATGTTTTCGCATATGCATACTCTCTCAATACATTCAGATTGTGTATTAATTCTGTCTGTGATTTCATATTTACTCATTTATAAGAAAATTTTAATGTTTGTTTCATTTTATGTATGAGTGAAAAGAAGGAGGTTAATGGTGCGTTGTTTTTTTTTAATGCAATGTTGGTACATATCTCAAATATGCCACCTATATAACAGAAAACAGGGGTTTGATGGGTATGTAGCTCCATGATTACCAGAAAAGGGGAAGGAAAAAAAGAAAAACGAGTCATAAAAATAAAACATTATAAGTGTTATTGCAGTCTGTATATAGAGTTTCAAATAAACATCAGGAGCACAACATTTGGAAGTCATTCTTTCAGTCATTCTTGGAATGAAACTGACATTTTAAAACATCAAAAGTCTATAGAAGTCTTAAATGTTTTCTTTTCTCCATAATACTATGTTTAACATTACTTTAAGCATGCTATTATTTAACTCACACATTTCACCCAAACTTCTTTCAGATTTTATTGCAATGCTGTCAAATAGCCCTAAAAAGCTCAGATTAAAAGGACCTTGACCTGTTTCCTATTTAATCAGGATGTTTAAAAGAATAGGCTGTTATCTCCTGTGGGTTTTATGCAGGTTAGCCTAACACATAAATCTGCACTTTTTGCTCTGCCCAGTTGTTATTGTTGAAATTATTTCCCCACAACAGTCTCTGAAAATGCTTGAGACAAAAAGAAAGTAACCACTTTTTCACAGAAGAAATCTTTTCACTTGAGAAAATTTCACACATTTCTGAAATATAATGCATGATTCTACTGAAAGAGGCCAATATAATTTTTAGCTTTCCTCAATACATTTTCTAAATGTTGTGGCTTTAGGAGATTTTATAAATAATTGAATAGACCTTTTTCAATATTTAAAGTGAATGTAATGGTGCAGAAAGATTTTTTTAAAAATTATGCTGCAAAATTAAAATGCCTATTTATTGTGGAATAGCTCCAGTCTGTGATTCAGGGCACTCCTCATGGCTCTCCATCACTGCATTTCAGCATTGCCCCCAGAAAACCCAGTGGATGTTGGAGAGGCAGATCAGTCCTCAAGCCTTTTTAGTCTTTTTCTCTCTGCCAAGTACACTAGTGATGCGGCCTATAGAACTGTGAATAATCTGCGTCAGATATTGGACCAGAGGTCCCCAAAGCCCTTGGCATAATCAGCTGACATCAATGAATTTTTCTCATCCACATACGCAGCTACTGTAGCTCAAAGGAGGAGATTTCTGTTTTAAAAGACTGCAATTATACAGCTCTTCATAAAGCTGCTGGAATGAGGGCCAATTTAAATGCAGTGAAAAGGGAAAAAAAAACCCAAAGATAAATAGTGACAGTAGATCACAGCCTGCAACCCTTTGAATTTTATATTTATATTTCTTTTCAGTTGAATCCCCATGACAACCATCATTAACACATTCTGCAAAACTGTATTTCAACTCTATCTGAAAAACCACCTGAGCTATCCTAAAGGCCCACAAGACATTTAGTCTTCGGACTCTTTTCCGCCAACACTATCCAACACAGTTGCAACAAGCTCAGGGAGCTGGGAACCTAGGATTACACATGACAGTCTTCCCTGCCACCCCTTTTTCTGTGCAGGAGAACTGATTCCCTACAGGGTTTCAGTTTAAGAAGTAAAACTGCCAAAGGGGCGGATCACACTGTCCTCTAAACACTTGTCTTCAAGGCAGCTGCCTACAGAGAACAGAACAGCTGCCTACTCAATCAAAGAAACCAAATGCTAACGAAGAGCAGTTGTCCAAGGAGTCTGGTGTTCCTGAATGCACCCAGAAAGTCTGACTGCTCAGATCCATTTTTTGACATTTTCCGTGTTTCCATTGCAAAACCATCCCTTCTCTGTTTCTTACTAGTCCAAACAGCTTCCCTTCCCCAGACTGGGAGCACCTCCATGCTGCAAACAAAATTTACCTGCCTCATGTGGTATCCATGTTTTATACCACCAGCAAGCTTATATCGGCAAAAGTTTCAGGGCAGTCTAGCCAAGCCTGCTGAGACTATCAGGGCCCTAACATCACCACTCACAGTACCTCAGCTAGCTGGTTGAAAGCTAACTTGCATTTGCCTGTGTGCTCTGGTTGGCCTTCAGTGAAGGAGGAGCTTGGCTCTTGGTGTGTCTGATCTGCTATTGCTGACCCTTCTTGGCATTTTATTATTTTTTGAGATGTGGCTTTCACAGCATGTTTCATGTTAAATTCAAGCAAATACCATCTGCAAATATCATCACAAGTGTCCTATATTGCCTCCCCCAACTTGCCTCATGTGAAAGACCCAGAACCAGAGTGGCTTGAAGTCAAATTATATCAGAGTGACAGAAACATCCAGAGCTTTGGAGGCACCTGAAGACACATCATAGAGAACATGATGTCAGCTGAGGTTGCCTACCCAAATCCAGGCCTGTGCACTTTCCTGTACAAATTCCACCCACTCCCTATTTTCTCCATCTCTGTTAGAAAAAAAGTCCAGCACCCTGTTGCTATGCTACAGTTGTCAGCGTCTGGTTGACTGCAGCTTCCACACAGCCACGAAAAAAATATGCTAGTTTCTCACAAGAATGAAACTAGTTAGGCAGTGCTGCAGGCAGCCAGTGTGGCCTGGCTTCTTTGACCTCAGCACTGCTCCTCCACCATCAACTTTTGCTTCAGCCTGTATAAGAGGGCCCATCATGAGAAACGTCAGGCACATGAGGAGAAGGAGTTCTCCTTTTTCCACATAACTGGGAACTTAAGATTGTCATCTTGAATGCCCTGTTGGGAGAGAGAATTTACTTCACTGAAGGCAGTGGAAGTGTAGGCTGTATTAAAGCCAGATAGTAAAAAGAAATGTCAAACAAGTGATTATGTCACTGCTATTTC
This sequence comes from Psilopsiagon aurifrons, assembly GCA_025447955.1. Classification (NCBI taxonomy): domain Eukaryota; kingdom Metazoa; phylum Chordata; class Aves; order Psittaciformes; family Psittacidae; genus Psilopsiagon; species Psilopsiagon aurifrons. Next base: position 12,690 of record JAOEHY010016635.1, on the reverse strand, counting down.
TGTTTCATCAATCGAAACATGAAAATTTCTGTGAAAATATAACAGGTCTAATTCATCTTGGATACAAGACTGAGCATGGCTGTGGTCTCATTAGTTCAAGAAAGCAGATCTTAGCACAGGACACCGCCCCTCCTTCCCACACCTCACCCTTACTGGCATTCTGCAGACATTGCCTGAATCTACACTTGTGCAGGCTGCAATTCAAGTTGTCCAAAGAAATCTTGGGGTTTTAACATAAAATAGTGTGTGAGTCAGCAGAAGTTGAAATCAAAGGAGGTGCTACCATCTAGCATGTTTACAAGAACTGTGATAGGTGAGAAGTAAGGGCTGACATAAGCCAGTAGAATTTTGAAGCCATATGACCTCTTTGGAGCATGTGAAATAAATGGGAATGAGGGTGCCACCCATTCTTCAGCCTTGTTCATTTTGAGGCAGTCAGTGGCAGCCATAAAGTATGCATGAACTAAAAGGATAAGTTTACACAAATGATAAGTCCTATCTAGAAACACTGGAATCAGCATGACCGTAATTTCCCTGAACCCTGAGTGCAAATTTTAGTGAGGCCAGTGGAACTATAGGAAGTAGAGGACTTTGCACCTCTCCCTCAGTACCCTTGTTTTTCCAGAAGGCAAACTTTGTATAGTCTTGCCGTTTTTTATTTCCTGTCAACTAGTTTACTCCTCCGAATAATTCCTTTCTGACAATTCCCATGTTTAAAAGGCACAACAGCCAGCCAGCTTGCCTTTCTTTACACTGCTTGGACAGAAGTAGGGTCTTAATGCTACTGATAAGTTTATCTGCCAGGCCGCGTCTCTTTCCCTTTCTCACATGAATGTATTTGACTTGGTCTTGAAAGGAAGCTACATCAGACTATCACACCACAAAAACAACAGCCCAAGACCAACAGAGTTGGTTTCAGTTTTCCTCCCAAAAAGGATAACTAATCCATCTTTAAATGCTAGTCAAAGTTTTCATACTGTTTAAAAAAAAGCAACACTATACCCACAACTGAAGGGAGTATGTGAAATACTCTTTACATGAGTGAGGACTTTTCTTTTTTTTTGATGCTTTAAGCCATTTTATTTGTTCCTTGAAACAGCAAGATTTTTCATGAGGTTTACTAAGATAGAAATAAGTGGGGAAAAAATCCAGATTGCCTTTAAATTCTTTAGATACTAAAAATTCATAAGTTTTTCTTCAATTTTTCATCCTTTGCTGGGCCTGAGACATGCTGATTTCCAGAGCAGTTCATTTGCATTTAGAGAACCTGTTGCTCACTCACAATTCCACACCGAAACTACTGATTTTCAACCTATGCTGCTGCTGGTGAACCCTAATCCTATGTACACCCCAGTTCTGGGCTCTGTCAGTCCATCATTCGAATGTGATGGGGGCTTTTTTAGAGGTAACAGTGCAAGACAACAAGGTAAAGAGAAAAATTATGGCCAAAGCTTCATAGGATGGGCAAGACACTCTCTGCCTCATCAAGGTGATCTGCAGCAAACAGGCTGGAGTAAAGCCAGCTGATCTCTGTGACTCACTGCTGCTTTGCATTCAGACATAACCTTTCATTAAAAGGGTTACTCTGGATTTCTCATTTCCTCTTTCCCCCATCACCCCTTATTAGCTTTTAATTCCTAATTTCTTCAATTGATTACAGGAATTCAGGCCTTGCTGTTCTTAGTCTCAGATTATTTCCCACTGGCACAGAAAGTAGAGCAGGCTACTTGGGCTTGATCAGCAGGAAAGAAACGCTATCTATACCAGCTGTCCTGAGGGAAGCTTATCCTCTGAATAGAAAGCTGGACCTTGAATTTGAAACACTGTGTCATCCTGAAGATTTTACTGTCAGCATAAACTCATCAGAGCAAAAATTCAGCAGAACATGGTAACATTTAATTACTCTGCTCTGGATGAAACGTCAGCAAGACCAGGAGTAAAAACATCACCAGTTGACAGCGCTCATATCTGCAACCCTACCAGTACGAACTGGGCAGAGGGAGAATTAAAAAAAATAAAAAGGAAGAAAAAAAAAAGGCAGTAAACAAATAAACAGATGAACCTCAGTGAAGGGGATTGAGAGAAACACAGGAGAGAGACTTCTGAAAATTAAACTAATTGGCAATGAAAAAGTGTTTCTGTTTTGAGTCTTGATAGCAAGCATCTGCAAACTGCCAAACCCCAGAAAACCTTCCCAAATTCAAATGTCACCAGTGCCTCCGAAGAGCAACTTTAAAGGGCAGAACAGACAGCAAGTTAACATTTCACAAGTACTTGCTGAACTAGAAAACACACAGTTTTCTGCGTGTTTCACATTCACATAGACACTTCCCAGATTACAAGAAATGCCAGGGCTGAGAAATAAAGCCAGTCATCTGTACATCTCCCGAGTGCATCTAAATTGTGAACCCTGCTCCCCTCCTCTTGATTCCAGCAGATCTGTTTGTCCAGCACCCAGAGCTGGATGAACAGTGTACTCACCAGCTGACTGCTGTACCAGTACAGTGAAGACTCCTTCAGTACACACCAGAACTTTTTCCATTTGTTGCCAATGAAAGCTCCTTTTTCCTTCTTTTTGTAGAGCCATCCTTGGCAATCAGCTTGCCCCAGCTCTTTACACGATATCCTCCGCCGGCTCATTATAAAGAACCCTGTGCCATTAAAAATACAGCATTCTGCTTGTTTAAAAGTGCATCACCAGGAAAGATGCCAATTAAAGCTATCGACCTTACTTAGTGAGTAATCTCAGCAAGTCACCCAAGCACATCTTAAAATGCACTTAGATATCGTTCAGTTTTATAATGGCTGTGACAGTAATACACATTTATTTGAAAGGCATTCTGATGTGCAGAAGCAAAATAGTAAGCTACAGATACAGCAGATACTAATTAATGATAAATAACCATACAGGAGTTTTTATAAATTACAAATATATCCTTTGATCCTTTTAAGAGAAGCATCTTGTATTTGCTTTCACCCAGCTGCACTGAAAAGAATACATCTATTAAGTCAGTGAGAGAAAACTATTACCCCAAGTACATGAAAACAGCTAGTGTGTGAGTGTATGTGCAGGCAGCTGATTCAACCTCACTGATTTTCAGCTTTGATTCAATTAACATACCACAAGGATTTAGTCCAAAGGAACAGCCCGTTGTCATTTTTCTCAGTATCAGTGCAAGAATCAGCGGAGTTACAAAGCAGCCTTCCACAAGATGAGTAGCAGTATAAAACACTCACCCTCCCAAGAATAAGACATAATAAGAAAATAACAAAAGAGAAACCCAGGAGAGAAAAGAAAAAACAATCTCTCATTACCTTGGCTTTTCTTTTTTGTCTTCTGACGCAAGGGAACCTGTAAGAAATGCAGGAAGGAAAGAAAAGAGGAAATTTCAGATTGTGTTGCAACATTTGTGTAGAAAGGGGAGGGGGAAGCTAGAGAAGGACGTGGTGGTGATGCTGGTGGTATATGCAGGATGGAAATGCATAACCCACTCACTGCTGAAGGGACGTTAGTAGCTGAAGCATAAAATGTGTTAATTAAAATTGATGTATATCTCGTTGAGCAAAAGCAAACATAAATATTGCATGTGTCTGTCTACTAGTGCTTCCGGTTTCACACACACAGGCAGCTTCTACTTTGCTATATGTTTGCCTGAATTGTATTCTGTGTTTAGAAGTTAAAAAATAGAAGTCAGGATGCCAGCATTTTAATGCTTCATTACACTCCACGAGGGGGATTTGCAAACATAGGAATATTAAAGATATACGCCAGGAGTCCGGTTATCATTTATCTCATTCTAAGATATTCTGAAAAACAAACAAAAGCAAAAATTTATTTTTCCATTTTTTTTTTTTTATTTAGTGCAGAGAATGCATTTCTCCTATGTAAGACTTTCAGAATTCTTCTAAAAAAAAAAAAAAAAAAAAAGGAAAAAAACCACACAAACCTGGCAGATTATCCAAATTGTAAAACATACACATGCCAGAAGTTTGCCATTCCATGCATGAGTTTTAGTCACTGCAAAAATAACACAATTTTATTATATTTACTTATTTGCAGTCTATGTATTTCATCCCACATAAAAGCATAGAAAATGAAACTAAAAGAGAAGACCAGAGACCAAAAAAGAGGTCATTAGAAATGTAAGGTCTGACCTTTGGAGTAAATTCTCCTCAGACAGGCTGGTTGATCATGCAGTTGTGGACAAATCACTTGACTTCTCTTTGACTCAACCTTTCCATCTTTGTCGTGGGAACAAAAGCATTCACCTTTTTCCATTTTTTGGAAGCTTTTGAAGCCTCCAGAGGACAAATGCTGGGTAAGCGTATGTTAGATAATGTATCATATAATACACCAGCCACAATGTTGCTATGCAAAGCCAGTAGCTACCTGATCCGCTGCAGAGCTATGCTATGAACATCCCTAATGCAGCCCCCCTCTGCCTAGCCAGACAGCTCTTCAGGAAAGCAAAACCCTGTTTCGTCTAATTCTTGAAGGATCTGATGGCTCTTCTCACAGACACATTAAAGCTACACTATCTGGAAACAGAAGAGACCACTGCCGCCAGGGTTTACAAGAGCTAGAACTTTCTCTAACCAGTGATCTTTGCAGCATGCATCACAGAGTGTAGAACCAAGAGTTACAGTTTTGTGCTTATCTGTGCCTATTTGAGATGACCTGAACTACACACTTGTGGGAGGCTTTACCAGGAATGAATAATCCCAGACTCTTGCTTAATCATCACATGCTCTTTTTAACTCTTCTCCTTCTCCTCTCTTCCTTATTTTTTCTTTAATTCTACCACTGCCTCTCTCTGACTATTCTCCATGACAACAGACAAAGAAAAGCAATGAGAAAACACATCAGCTCTGTTAGAGATTCTGCTATTTCCCCATCCTATATGGTCCACCCTCCATGTATTCCTTCCAAAGAAAGTAATGCCCTATTTAGGACACACAGAAATAACATATGGCCTCAGTGAATCAACGGGTCACATAGTCACACTAATTACTTTCCTTTAAAACAACTCAAAGTGATATTAAGAAAAACAAATATAAATCTGGTCTCCTTGCACAAAAACTGTGTAGTGGGGCAATGTCATATCTTTGCCATAATACTGAAGTGGGATCATTTTATGTTTGACCAATATAAAGTTGTACAACAAGAATAGCAACACTGAGACAGGATGTGGCTCTCTGTTAACAACCGAGGAAGAAAATCTTTCCACTAATTTTATTGATGATCTAAAGAAAAATAACAGTTTATGCCTCATCTGTCAAGAAAGGGTTATTATCCATATTACGTAAATTAACTGTAGGGTCCAATTTATATACAGACTGAGGGAAAAACTGATTGCCTGGTAAAAGCAAAAAATAATTTTAAAAACATGCAAATATTATTCAATAATAATGATGGTAAACCTGCTGCAAGTTGACATGGGTGATGGATCCCCACCCTTCCTATTTTGTGGGGGGAGTCGAGAAAATAATGGGGAAAGGAAGGGCAGTTTCCCCAGCCAGTACTGTGTGCAGTTTGCCTGGATAAAATCTGTGATAAATCGGTAATAACATTATTACTAAGTGAGATTTTGTGAATTAAGATACACTTCTGGTCGTCTTTCCCAGTATTTCTGAAAGCTGAAGCAAATTTTCAACAATTAATCCTAAACCTGGAACCCAGCAACTTTGAAATGTTTTGTTTAGTGGTGTTTAGAAACCCAGCATCATCTTTTAAAAAAATAAAATACCTGGTTTGCTCCACACAAGAAACATCTAATCCCAGACTGTAGCAATGAAATCCAGTGTTATTCACAGAATTGCCTTCTCCAATTTTGTTGATTTATAAACAAAAAATGCAGCCTCTTTCTCCAAAGCACCAGTGTTTGAAGTCAGATATTTTATGAAATAAAAAAAAAAAAAAACAGTTTTTAGTAAAAACTGTTTTTATTGTAAACCAATAGAAAACCTATATTGAAATGAATCTACTACAAAATTCATAAAACACCTCACCAGCAAGATTGAACTCAGCTTTCCACAAGAATACAACACATTATGGAAGTCAACAGTCTCTCATTTCAGTGACCTTGGGTGAACATTAAGAGATGCTTTTGAGTTTCACTCTTAATGGAGACATCAATGCCAGTGCAGAACAAAGAGAAAACAATGGAAGGCAGAATTATTACTAGTACAACCAATGGTACTGACCAGGGGTACAACAGCAGTTTCAAATGTGAATGCATGTCAACTATGAAACATAGACACTGGAACAGTCAGAAACTGAAGCAAATGCCATGAATTTACCATGCTTCTGATAATAGTGAGAGGTTCTCCATAAGCTCAATTTCCTTATAACAAGTTATTTATTTCATTATTGTAGGTGCAACAGAAAAAATAACAAACAAACAAAACATCGGATCTATTTCTAGTTCTTGTTACCAGGGAAAATCCTAGAGCAATAATCCTCAGAAAGCTCTGAAATAAATGCAAAATGTTACAGCTATTTACATCTTTAGAACGGATGCAATTCTTATGCAAGGCTGGCAATACAGGGTAGGTTTTAATCTTTTTTGGTAGATTTTGGTTTACTGAGACCTGAGGGTTGAACAAGATGGAATAGTGAACCTGCAGGACAGTGCAGGCTTCAAGCTTGCTATCCATTACCCTTCTGCTTGGCAGGTACACCCATGAGCCAGTTTCTAGTGTTGTTCACAGCCCATGAGTGCCAGGTGGGCTCTGCTAATGAGCAAAACTGTACCAGAAAAATGACAACTTCAGTGAGAGACCTCTGTCAGTTTAGAGTTGCTATTTTTCCACGAAATCACAGTATGGTTGAGCTTGGAAGGGACTTCCGAAGGTCATCTAGTCCAACTCCTCAACTCAAGCTAGGACACCTACAACCAGACCATGTCCAGACAACTTTTGGCCATCTCCATGGGTAAAGACTACAACCTGTTTAGGCAACCTGTGCAGTGCTCGGTCACTCTCACAGTAAAAAAGTACTCCCTGATGTCCAGAGGGAACCTTGTCTGAACATTTCTCTGTTTCAGTTTGTGCCCATTATTTCTGGTCCTGCCACTGGGCATCACTGTAAAGAGCCTGGCTCCATCATCTTTGCACCCCTCCTTCGGGCATTTGCATGTATTGAAATCATAGAATGGTGAGGGTTTTCAAGAACCTGAAGATGGTCTACTTCCAACCCTCCTGCTGTGGGCAGGGATGCCTCACATTAGAGCATGCTGCCCATTTCATTCTTAGAGCAGAACTGGGGCAGGCTGTGGTGGTTTCACCACTTGGAATGGCCCATAAGGAAGATCATGTTTGGATATTGATACTGTCTTCTATGATTACAAGGATGCCACCTCAATTTGCCACCTCTTCAGCTGATCAGTAACCCTAGCATAACTTCAGTTATACTTACAAGAGCGTTGCCATCAGTTTCCATGAATGGTTTCAAAGCTTAGTGTGAAAGCTGTGAAAAGAGAAAGTATTGTTTACTTAAGCTCTGCATTATACTTTCATATAATGAAAGTCTTGGCAGAAGAGTAAAAAAAAAAATGTTAATACTCTTTGAGCTGCCAATTTCTACCCTCTCCTCCCCACCCACTCCCTCAAAAAAAGGACCTTTTCCAAAGATAATGCTATGTGAACTGATTTTACTGATTTAGAAATCAATCAGTGATAAGGAACACTGACACAAATCTGTCCAAACTTTTCTATGAAATAAACACAGTAAGGCTCATAGATGTGATTAGGGGTTTGCTTTATCGTTGGCTGGGTTTTGTTTTCGGTTTTTTTGGTTCATGTTGTTTGGGGTTTTTTTACCTTTGAAGAAGTCTAGATTTTTATGTCCCCTTTGGCTGAATAATTTCCAGGTTTTCTGGGAATTCTAGTTAGGTAAATTGTCAGCTTTCTTTGACAAGATAGTATCTCATACTGGACTACCCATTTTATAATGGATTGTAATTTTCTGTTCCAGACAGAAAAGTCTGTACAGCCCAGCAGTAGACAGTACTGTTTATTTTCCAAAGACATGCAGAGTTAGTAGTTATCCACTTAGGTGGCAGTTTAGGTGATTTCATTTGGTATACATAAACAATAGTCAATTCCCTCTGTGATTGTCCTTTGCCTGGTAGAATGGATATGTGACAAGAATCAGCGCAGCGTACAAGATGAACATGCCAACTTGTTAGTGCAGCCAAGTTCCTAGAAAACTCACCCCTTTGCGTACGAAAGAATCACTGAGTGAAATGGGAGAGGATACAAGACTCTGCTGAAGTGAGCAAAAAAGGACTTGCAGAAATAGAGCCACACTTCTGAAGAATTTCTAATCAGAAATTTTTCCTGTTACTAGAACCAGCAATTTTACGGTACATGTTATTTCTCACACATATTTGTTTTAGTTTGAAAATAAAATCTTTAAACAGAAAATAAAAACCCACCTACTGGCTTCTAGCAATTTCAAACCAAAAATAGATAACAAACAAAAAATTTTCTGGCTCCCAACTGTTTCTGTTGAAAAAAAGAAAGAAGCACTTTCTATAAGTGGCTCAAACTGAACTAATATCATGATGCAGGGAGATATTATGGCAAATAATTTCAAAGATGTTTAGAAATCATAACTAGTATAAACAGAAAGAGGAAACACCTTTAGTTATATGAGAAAATTAACATCAAGGCGAAAATACTGAGCCAGAAATCAAGGGAATGACAGACCAAATTATAGCAATTATTGTGACACATGGCCTTTTTCCTGTCATTTCTTGTGTGCTTTGGGTTTGCGGAGGGTGAGGTGTAATTATACAAACTGCACAGATTTGAACCAGCCATGGTACCAGGAGCAGGAGAAGCGTTAGTTAACTGACAAGGAAAAGTTTCTGCCTTAGTGCTTTGTACCAAAGGAGTTGAAATGAATTTCAGCAGAACCTTCTCAGTGACTTTTACTCAAACTTTTAGTTAGTTTTCAGATACTAGACAAGAGAACTTTGAGCTACCATCCTATTTTCAAAAGCAGCATTGACTTCTGTCTCATTCTAGTTAAGAGTATAATTTATTTTTTCCTATTTAAAGAAAGATATAAAAAATAATTAAAAATGTCACAGGTTCACTGCAGAAATAACTTGCATATGCATAACTGGAGTTTATTTTCTCTAAGTAAACCCAACCTGAGTGAGATTAGTTACACTGAGAAATAGCATTAGGATTTTTATGTCTGCTCAAGTGTACTCAACTGTTGAAAAGTCAGCATTTCAGAAAGGCATACCTGTTTCTCTCCGCATTACAGTAAAAGAAGTGTTGCCTTTCAATTTTCTGCAGGAGCACTGTGGGAAAACCATTTATCCTTTCTAAACAGATAGGAATTAGAAGGAGCTGGATAAATACAGCCACTCAACTAGAGCTAATCTATACCCTCCTACCAGGTGGTACAGCATGAATGTGCAGGGACTTCCTCTGGGAATTATAGCATCCACACACACACCACCACCACCACCCCACAATAATCTCCTCTCAGAAGCTGTAGTTAGCTTCTCCTGCTGAGCTCTGCCCCTCGCATGCCCTCTGTACAATGGTAGGAGGTCACACCATGGCAGCCCAGGAGCATGCCCAGGGCTGGTGGATTTGCTGACAGAAGGCAGAATTGCTTTCTAACCAACAAAAACCGCACCTGAGCTCAGGAGCGTGGGAAGCCAGTGAGAGATTAGTAGGAGACAACACCTGAGTCCACACCATCAGGAGTGTGTCCCAGTTCTCAACTGGAAGAGCTGCAGCATGAGAAGACTTGGCTCAGACCATCTCATTTCATAGTACTCAGGGCCCCCATGTGCATATCCTAGTCCTGAGTCAGGTGGGCGTTGAATTTGAAGATGGGTGTCACCCCAAAGATGTACCCTAAACACCAAGGTGAGGATATGGAATTCCAGCCCTCTTCCTAAGCATCTCCATTTCCAACATGATAAGATCTAGGAGCAGAAGGAGAAGGAAATCCTCCAGCCTACAGATTAAGGCATTCATGTGGCGGATTATGCACCAGGATTGCAGCCTGCTTCAATGGACGTTCAATTCACTAAAATTGCAAACTGGAACAAACCAAAGACAGAAAATAAAAACTAGTGAAGCCTCTTCCACCTCAAATGGCTTTATAAAGGACAAAACAAACTTGAATCACTTCCTGGAGAATCAAATATAATTGATCTACTGGATAATAGCGAAGGGGATGGATTTATGTCAACTATTTGTAAACCATACCTAAATTTCTTTGGCTTTTCTTAGAGGTGCTTGAAACATTTAATATCAGCATCAACTGAAGGCAATATGTCAAAAGTAGTTTCAGCTAAAAGATTTTTAATTCAGATTTTTTTTAAGATTTTGATTCAACAACTGAACTATAAATATCAATTTGAATAGCTTTATTAATCCCAATTCACTTCTGCTCTCTCAAGAAGTGAGAGATAAAACAAGTAGGTACATGAGTAATAGCTGATGCAACAAATGTGGAAACACAGCAAGTCACTTATCAGAAATATCTTGCAATCATTTCCATTTGACTACATCATCTCTTCCGAAAGAGAAATATCTCTGTTAAAGATCAAAGGCAGTATCAAAGGTGGAAAAAAAGGGAAAAAAACCACTGGAGTTCTAACGATTCTAATTGTAAAACCCAATCTTAATTCCTGAGTAATAGTCCTCTTGTGGAAATCAAAATTCACAAGGCCCAATGCTGTCTTTTACCAATTACAAACTACAATAAGTCTGTCAATCTGCAATGAGACTGGTATAAGCCTGCCAGACATGCCTTCCAGGCATCCTTTAGATGACATCCAGAGTGGGCATATGCCTTCCTGCTTCTGAGCAAAATATTTGAGATATGTAACATGACTCAAACTATTTGTGTTGCAGAAGCACCCAAAATGTGCATAGCTCAGTTCCTGTTCAGATGGCATTGACATCTTTACCAAGCACCAAAGAAGGGCTATAAGACAACCTGGAAAATAAGCTTTTTGCCTTCCTTCTGTTTACATTTCTCCCATGGCTCACTAGCTTTAACCTCTCTGTTTGCTTTCTGTTTATTTGACTGCCTGCAACAATCTGCACTCCAATGGGCAACGAATTGACAGACAATATGAAACTAGCAATAGTGCTACAAAAATTTCCCTAAAAAATCAATTATTACTTAATCATATATTTCATGTACCAGGCATTAGAAATAGCATTGCCCCAAATTATAGCAGTGCCTGAAGCACTGTCCTGTAGCAAGGAGACAGCCTTACATAATAACTCTAAATTATCACATTACCTCTAACTGGGTTTCTTGCAACAATGCAGGGGAAAAATAATCACAGGGACTGTAAACTCATAATTGCCCTTTGGGTTACTAGAGATCAGTTTAATCTGACAGAACCTTACCATTAACTACTAATTAATCAGATCTAGTCAGCTACTTAACTAGTTAATTAGCTATCTAAATTGACTATCTTACTTGTACAAGAAGTTTCTTGATCTGCAGATTTTCTCTCATTTACTAGCTTACCAGGAAAGAAGGATATTAAACTGGTGCTTTGCCACAGGGCAATGACAAACAGGCAGAAAAGCCGTTTTCAAAGAAGTTCATGGACTATCCCACCCCTGTTGTATCCCACCCACCTTTATCCCCATGACTTCACTTTTCCACTTGCAGATGAAACTGCAGATTCACCATTAGTATCAGAAGCAAGTCCATTAAAGCATAATCATAATTCATAATTGCCAGAGTATACTTTCAGCTTTGGCTACAATGAGTAAATTTAAGCTTGTTAAATAAAAATTACCCTTCGAAAAGCCAAAAGAATTCTTACCGTAGGCATAGCAGCAAGAAACTGCATTTGTCACACTATAGTATCATTGGTTATAACTTTATTTTCAAATGCTTTTGAAATTATTCAATCCCCTCACCTGCAAACAATTCAAAAAGACAACTTCTGACTCTATTTGGGAGAGGGCCAGGAAAAACTGTAACAAAGTTCACTGCTCCTGTCTTGGAGACAGAAAGGGTCCAGAGACATCGCCCTGCTTGGGTCACAGCCAGGTCCTGTCAGTCCAGCCAGGAAGCCCAAAAGCAGCAGGTTACAATCATTGACAGCTCTGAACAAGCACTTACAGGAGTCCATGCTCACTGCCTTTGGCAGGAGAGGGGCTGGAAAGAAAGAAGTTCAGCAGAAGAGAGATGCTCCAGCTGCCCCTGTGGCCTCACTGACAAAAAGAAGAAATCAAAATGGCATGCTTAGTGAAGTCTGGCTGCCCCAAATGTGTTTGCATGCAGACTCCTTACACTGTCCAGCTGATTCCTAGTGCTGTCATGTTTGAAGGCCAAAAAAGTTTGCAGAAACGTTACAGGCAATACTGCAATTACTACTGCCTCCTATCTGGCCCTTTTGCTATGGCAGGCAATAAAAGTAGGAAAAGTTGGCTGCAGAAAGGGATGAAGAGTTAGCACAGTTAAGGGTTAAGGAAACACTACAGGTCTAAAGGAGTATTTCCTTGGTGTTTTGCTCTCTTTTAAAGATGCACAGTTCTTTGCTAGCTCAGAAGACGAAACCCAGAGAGGAGGCAAGAAGAAAAAGCCCAAAGGCTATAGACCCTCTGTCATGGGTTCAGCAGTAGCAGTCATTTTTCTCCTTCTTAGTATTTGGTGCAGCACTGTGGTTTTGACTTGTGGCC